>WYDI02005496.1:63261-88790 GCA_009867235.2 Psittacus erithacus
CCTTCGAACATTCAAGGCTTAGTTTAAAAATGCAGGAAACTGTAGAAAGAGTTTTCCCAAGGCAGTAGATGCTTAACTCCAGTAAAAAACAACCAGCCAACAAAACCCACCAAGGAGTTCCTGACCAAGCCCAGCCAGGACCTTCTGAAAGTCCTTATCTCTGTGCTCACTGACATTCACAGGCAGATTCCATTTTCAAAAAAAAAAAAAATTGATTACTTGTCCAGGGAATGCCTGCTCCGTAATGCCTCTTCATGTATTCCCTAATTGTGCAGATCCTTGGCCCAACAATGCTGTATTGTAGGGACAATGTGTTCCACCCTTGGGATACCTTTTATTGCTGGACGTTACTTACCTGAAATTTGAGAATTACGCCCAGGGAAATGTCTGTTTGGCAACCAGACAGTCAAGTATACTAAGGATTGCCGAACGACCCTAATTGCTGTTCAGCCAAAGCCACATTGTGTCGCTCATGCAATCTGAAAAATCTTTAAAAACAGCGTAAATTACCCTTCTTGCTGTTGGCAGAACTCATGTCCACTGGAGAGGGTACACGCTGGCAGCAGGAGACTTGCTGGTGTTTAATAGTTGTTTTCATTTCAAACCTTGTTTGAAGATGGTTCTGGTTCACAAAAGCTAGGTCCAAATCTGAACTGTCTTAAACTCTGGGATTTCAGCTGCAGGAAAGGTTCTGTCTGAAAATCCTAGGAATGTGAGACGTGTGTTGACTTAGTTGTCATTCTGTCGTGCAGCTGAACAACATAGATGTGAATGACCTTGTGGAAGGAGATGACCGGGCATTTGAGATCTGGCACGAACGGGAAGACTTGGTCCGCAAGTACCTTCTTCAGGCACGCACAGTGAATATCAAGAACTCCTGGGTGAAGGAGATCTACGGCATACAGCAGCGGATCAGTGAGCCTCTCTGGAGTGAGTATGCCCTGAGATAACCCAGACCTTCTTGTTTTTTCTTGACTGGCCTCCCTAACTCAGGAAGGAATTTAGCAAAGGAGGAAGAAAAACATTTAAGACCATCTGCTACCTCTTAAACTGAACTTGGGCTGGAGGTTTTCCTTTAATCACATCACAGACTGCTGTAAATAACTCACGTGACTTAACAGCAAGCAGTAAGCGTAACTGAAATGGTTGTAGCAGTGTTAGGTCCTCCACCTGAGCTGGAGAAG
This sequence comes from Psittacus erithacus, assembly GCA_009867235.2. NCBI lineage: Eukaryota > Metazoa > Chordata > Aves > Psittaciformes > Psittacidae > Psittacus > Psittacus erithacus. The sequence goes on from WYDI02005496.1 coordinate 64,446, forward strand.
GCATCTTTATCCAAATGGGACAGTGGTGTTTGACTTTCCATTTATTATCAAGGGAACCAAGATAGTGTATCGCTGAACTGATTATGTCCACATGACAGAGGTCCTACAGGACAAGTATAAGTTATTAAACAATAGCAGAGCACATGAGTAGCTCTCTAATCACTCTTCAATGTCCATAACAAAAGTGTGGAAAACACAGACTGATGAGCTGAGAAGAACTGGCTATTCCTGGCCATTTCAGCTGCTGTGGGTTGCTTTTGATGGAGGATTAATCAGAGACTAATGGAGTTGCTCTGTTCCCTGTCTTCATATTCATACATTCTTGTCAATGAGCAGAGGATGATGTTTTCCAGCAAAATAGCCCAGAAAATATGTGTCACTGGGGAAGACAAATGCGTTAGTGAAGCTTCTAAAACAAATTTCATAGTTGTCACTAGAAATGGCACTTAGGGGCTGTAGTGGTAGGACAAGGGGTAATGGGTTCAAACTTAAACAGGGGAGTTTAGATTGGATATAAGGAAGAAATTCTTTACTGGGAGGGTGGCGAGGCACTGGTACAGGCTGCCCAAGGAAGTTGTGAATGCTCCATCCTTGGCGGTGTTCAAGGCTGGGCTGGGCAGAGCCTTGAGTGACATGGTTTAGTGTGAGGTGTCCCTGCCCATGGCAGAGGGGTTGGAACTTGATGATCTTAAGGTCCTTTCCAACCCTACCTATTCTATGATTCTATGTGTTTGATCTGGTAAGGATTGCAGATAGATAGATGACCACAGAATTTGGTGGTAAAGATCCTGGCCCACTGCGTAAACAACATAAGACTCCAGTGGGAAAAGTAGCCTCGGGACCTGACCAGAGTTGTACTTATACTAGTATAAAGGCCCCTATGACTTTGTTGGGTACCAAATCTTCCCCTTGTCTTCTGGCTTATGTTGCCGCATCTGAGCACATGCATTTGCTTCGGATTTTTATCATGTCATTCTGGCTGTTTTGTGAGTCATTAGAGATTCCACCAATTTTCTATCAACAAAATTTATCTGCAGGCATATTACATCTTTATTGCCCAGGCATAAGCTACAAATGGTGTCCTTTATAGCACAAGGAAGTTTAGCACCCTAAAATGCCAGAACAGAATTGGGTTTAGTGTAAATACACTGAAGACAAGTCTGGGCATTTTAATTTTGTGGTTTTAGTGAGGTGTTCTAATGAGGAAGATTATCAGAATAATTTTGCATAGTTTCATATGGCAGTAATAAGTTAAAGTCCCTTAACAATTTGGGCAGGAACATAGCAAAAGAGGAAGGATTATTTTATTTTATGGATACCAGCAGGGTACTAGTTTGGATATCAAGGATGCATTTTAATTGGGGAATTATTTTAACTGTGACAGCTCTGTGGTGTGTGAATAATGGATGTGCTTATTAAAATCATGGCCTAAAATGCTTCCAGATCAGCAACAAATCTCTCTTTTTCTTTTTTTTTATGGCTTAACTTCATAGCTAACAACAGACATTTGATGGACTGAATTTAGTGTCAGATAAGCAAGGACAGCATGTCACTTATTATTAGCTGCTTGCTCTCAGCTGCTAAAATTTTCTGTTCAGCTTTCCATTGTTAACCTCACAGTTTTGCAAAAATGAAAACTCTTCTACTTTGCAGCAGCCATCTCGTGGACAGATCTCCCTTCTTCTAGACTAACACTTTTATTCTGATGTTTCAGTACCTCCAGACTTTGAGGAAGAGCTAGCAGACTGTACAGCTGAGCTGGGAGAGACAGTCAAGCTGGCCTGCAAAGTTACAGGCGCTCCCAAGCCATCTGTCAGCTGGTACAAAGGTATGAGCAGCAAGTCTTGAAATGAATCCTTCAAATTTATATTGCTTTCTACTAATTGGTTAGTGGCTAACCTAAAAGTTGACCCCTTAGAGATATCCAAGTCTAGTCTTAATGCTAGCCACTAAGCAACCCAAGTAACGTAGATCTTCCTGTGGGCTAATATACTCTTCATTTTCAGGTTTGCCAATTAACCTCTAGTAAGCCACATTTTGTGGCAGTTAGGCAACTTCTAGTAAATGAACAATTTCTTTTAACTAGCTCAGATGTTTCCATATCATAGCACAGACTGTGCAGGCAAATGTTACTGTATTGCAGAGGAACCAGCTTTGCTAGTTCACACCTTGTAAAGATGCGTTCTGCACGTTTTCAGTCACTTTGGAAGTGTTCCTTTGGCTAGCAAATCAGAGCTATAACTGGATGGCAGATACTTTGGGAGAATTTCACTTTTAAATGAGGACTGATGAGGTTCCTCAACAGTGCTTTGCTCAGAGGATGTTTTGTAGAGACCTGGACGAAGTTTAAGAGCTCATTCCTTAACTATCAACATCAGTGGCAATAAAGTAAGCTCTATGCTCTTGGACCTTTCAAGTTGAAAAGCTGGATGGAATTCCCAAGAAGAAAGCATAATCAATACTAAAGTAATTAAAAAAAAAATCTCTTTGTCTTTAAGATGGAAAGCCTGTGGAGGTGGATCCCCATCACATTATAATAGAAGATCCTGATGGCTCCTGCACACTGATCTTGGACAACCTAACAGGCGTTGACTCAGGACAGTACATGTGTTTTGCTTCCAGTCCTGCTGGAAATGCCAGTACCTTAGGAAAAATCCTTGTTCAAGGTAAAGTTCAGCATAGATGCATTGTTTTAAAGGGGTCTGCTATATAATGCCTTAAACATGAATATTAAGACATTCCAGAAGTTCTATATAACATATACTGAATAATACTTAAAAATAATAATTTGAAGTACAGGTGCCATCAATTATTCTTGGGTCAAAAAGTTTGGTCTTTAGTGCCTTGTGTGCAATGGTCATGAGAATTACCTGAGCAGGGACACATCCTTCATTTCTGATTATATTTTCAGCTACTAGCTACATTTATCTTTGCTTTGCAGTGCCACCACGGTTTGTGAACAAGGTTAGAAATGCTTATTTGATTGAGGGTGAAGATGCTCAGTTTACCTGTACTATCGAAGGAGCACCTAGGCCTCAAATCAGGTCAGTTCTTCAAGTCACACTGGAACAAATCTCATTTTCCCATCTTGCATGGTCAGGAGTCTCCTACCCTTTCTTTTAAGGTTTTGACTCTTTTTGCTCTGTGTCTTCCACCTTAATCCCAACCCAATGCTAGCTTTTCCCAATCAGAACATTCTTGAGATTCTTAACAGTTTATTCTAGCAAGCATCTGAAAAGAAGTACCTAGAGATAATCCCTGACATGAGGCTGTATGAGGTCTAACACCTCGACAACATTTCATCATTTCTTTATCCTTCCTGCTTTACACCTGAATTGATTTTATCAGCAATCAGTCTAGGGTATTGAGACAAAAAGCTCAGCATATCTTCTCATGATTTGAAGCCTGTTTTCCTCCACTGACTTACAGGAAAAATCTCATGAACCTGTGCAATTTAGTATCCATATGAGACCTACCCACCCACAGACCTATCTTTCAGAATCCAGAAGTCTGTCTAATGATTAACTCTTGAGTTGTTTGTCCACTGGTCTGATAGATGGATTACTGAGGGTACTTCTTGATACTGCATGTTGTTTCCTGGCTTATACTCAGTGTTTTCGACATGCAGGTGGTACAAAGATGGTGTATTGTTGAAGGATACAAGTAAATACCAGACTTTCAGTGAACCACGGAGTGGTATGGTAGTTCTGGTGGTCAAGAACCCTTCCAATGAAGACATGGGACACTATGAATGCGAGGTAAGTACAGAAAGATTTAAGGATCTGCTCTGACATGACATGGGTAGAATGCATTTTACTGGGAGAGTTTTGTTGCATGAGATTAGTGGCTGAGTAATTGCTGCTTCCTGTCATATAGAAGTCAAAAGTCAAGTTCTCCTGAACCAGATTTGGATTGTGAACATCAAAAGCTTTGTAATATCCTGATCTGAGAGTTTGGTGGTTCAAACTGTAATTGAGTGAGCTGTTCTATAGTTTAAATTCACATTCAGATCTCTAGAGGTACCTCTTACAAAGTTTGAGACCATTTTGACATGATCTTTGGCTTCTGGACCAAAAATCAGGACAGATTCATGCTGCTAAAAAAAAAACCAAACCATAAATAAAAATCATCCAAAGCCAAAAGGGAGAAATTGAGTCTGAATAGAAGAATAAACCACTGAAATTCCTATTTGTTTAGAAAGCACACATGGAAGCATCCAATAAATTATAATAAATGTACTGTAAAATATTTTATAAAAATTAGTCATAGTCTATGCATTCATTGTAATAAAACAGGGGTCAGCAGCATTCCTCATCTAGGAAATTAGCATGGGTTGCTGCCCATGGTAAACGGCTCAGCTCACAGCAACTTCACAGTTATTCCACAGAAATGTTTAGGATGTTTGATACCATTTAAAAACTTCTACTAGAATTTTAGCAAAATCAGGTTATCTTGCATGTGCCATTGCCTAAGGTCCTATGGTCCAGGATGATCCCATTCCCTTGGCTGAGTAAGACTCTGTAGACTAACGGAAGATAAATAAAAAATCCTCTTTAATGACCACCTAAATGGCATCCAGCAGGAATCTGTACCTGTTGGTAGAGACAGAGCTGCCTCAGGACCATGTTACAGGCCACAGAACAAACTGCAAATAACTGTGAGGTAGCTAATGTGCTGTAACTTCTCCTTGTGAATTGTTTCTGGTAAACCATTATCATGAACTCCACTGAGCAGCAGTGCATTCATTCAGACTCTAGCTTAGGTTTGGGGTCACATCTTCATCCATTTCTGCTGTCATGTAATTGTAATGAATTTATAATGTAGTATAGGAAGTTTTTATTATACAAAAACCACCCAAACATCCTGCATTTCATTTGGTACTGCATGATTCTCTTCAGCTGGTGAACAGATTAGGGTCTGCAAAAAGTGGGGCAGAACTTTACCATCAGAGTGCTGCAGCCCTGACCCAGGAGAGGAGAAGAGACCAAGCCATTACTATAGAAGGTATGAACCTTGACCAGCTCTGTAAGTATGTCAGTGAATTACTCTAAAACCACCTCACTGAGGATCAAATATATTTGCCATCTTATCCATGTTAATTGTTGGTGTATACGTATCTGTATGTCTATCAAGATGTGCATGGGTATACTGCAGCTCAGCTCTATACCCATCACCATCTGTTGATTTCCAAACCTGGCAAATCAACTTCATCATATAATGCTCATAAATGCATTATATGAAAAAGGAGGAGCAAATGAAGGGTATGTAGTGCAAATAAAATGTTTATTCCTGTTTGAACACTTGAAAATGCATGTCAGCCTCGCAGAACATGAGTTATGTACTGCTGAGAAAAAACAGGGGCTAGTAAGTAAAGCTGCAGGCATATTGTGATCATTTCTGAAATACTACTGAAGACCATCTGTAATGACTGAGAAAGCAGAACCGACAGCAGTATGTCCAGAGCAATATTAGTTCATCTACTGAACCTAGGACTGTTCAGTCCTGTTCAGGTATTACACACCACATAGTTATAAAGTCTATTTCTTTTTTTCTCTGCATGCTTTACCTGAATTGGTAGGGTGATAGGAACATCCATCCAACAAGACATCTCTTTCTGGACACCTTTAGGATGCGACTGTCCGAAGTTACCTTCTTATCAAAGGGATTTCCACAAGCAGTGTTAGACATGCTTGCTATAAACCCATCACAACCAAGTTTAAATCAGTGGCTACATGTGCATAAGGAGCATTTGCTGGCATAGGAAATTGGTTCTTCGTACATCTTGGAAGTGTCCTTGGCTGGCTGAGGATGAGCCAGCCAACACTGTCTCTCTTGAATAGTTTCAGCAGCAGTTCAGGAGATAATACAGCCAAGGGACTACCTTAGATAGTAGATAGCTTACCATTTTGGAGGGTAAGAGAGAGGCCTAGGATAGGCACAGGCTATTTTATGCCAGAAAAACTTGGTGCCAGATGTGGTTAGTGGAGACATGGCCAAAAAAACCAGATGTTTGAAAACAACTGTAGAACCTTCTTTCTCATCTTCAGTATTTTTACATTTTCTTGTGATAACAACAGGCTTTCAAGTGTGTTTTTGGCAGTGGATAAGTGTTATTGGCAATATTCACTAAAAGCCATCAAATATAAATGCATTCTGACTGAAGTCTAGAAAAATATTCAGGGGAAATGGTGATCCACTTGTATTTTAATTCATCATTTTCTGTGAGCCTTTTCTCCTGGCCCTGTTTGAGACCTTAATGTTATATTATTGCATTAAGAGTATTCAGACACAATAGGCTATTAGATTAGTATCCTGTTCTGTGTACTTGCTTGTCTTCCTCTTATGCTTGCTTTCCTTTTAGTCCCTTCCCAAACTACCACCAAATCATTCAGAAGCACTACAGGGAGAATGATATTAGTATAGCAACACTATAATTTTTTCAGCAGAATAAACTTTTTAGTACTTAAATACTTTGTCTTTGCTATGCCATAACTAGAGAAAAGTAAGTGGCACTCAGGATGTAGAGGAATACAAATCACTGTTAGGGTGGCATATCTTGATGAAGTTCCTTGTACCTCGGTGGAAGATGTTATAAAATCAACAAGGATTGTAAAACAGTGTTAGGAGCATTGTTCAGCTCTTGGGGTTGCAAATGTGTATATGTTCAGCCTCGAATTACTCCTCTACTATCATAAATTAAAAAAAAAAAAAGTGAGCTTGGTCAAAGAAATATAATTGGAGTTTGCCTGGAAGCTTCAGAAATGTTATGAAATAGTTTTTGTTCCATGGTGTGCAACTGCTTGAACTTGATAATAGGGAAGGAAATAGAGCCACCTTCAGGGAGCAACAGGGGGAGAGCCGTTTTAAGCCATTGAAGCAGAGAGCAGGCATATCCGTGGAGCAAGACAATTGTTCTGAGCAGAATCACATCAGGAATGCATTCAGCATAATGCACTTGACCAAGGAGGGAATTCATTGCTTTCTTGAGAATCAGTAACCAACCTTGACCTACCTATGGAAAAATCAGGTTTATCTGACAAAGAACTGGAGGACAGATGGATCTCATGAAGGCTTTCTCTTTCCATCCTTACAATCCTTTCCATTTGTGCAAATGGGATTATTTGTAACTTCACCAAGAGGACAACATTACTGCTGTGCGGTGTTATTACAACAGAAAATCGACACTGTGTCTCTTTCCTAGCTCACCAGCCTGGTGTGTCCAAGTTTTACCTGGTTTATCACTGGCTCTGTATTGTCAGTCTCCCGAGGCTCTACCCAAGGGGCTGTAGTTGCAACTATTTTAGTTTTTATCCTTCTGCCTTTCTGTACTCTTTATACTGAACCAAACCTACTGTTACAATTTGTGGATACCATTAGTACAGTGGTTTTCAAGCCCTGACCTGCAGTCAGCGATGGTCCACAGTCCAGCACCATGGGTCTCAAAACCAGCCTCCTTGTCATTAGGTTTAAATGGTTGGACTTGATGATCTTAAAGGTCTTTTCCAACCTAGTTGATTCTATGATTCTATGAAATTCACACTATGGAATTTGCAGATCCACTGGAAGGACCAAATCTGAAAAGGATGGAAATCACTGGACTAAGGGGTCTCCTTGTGAGCAGCTGAAGCTTGAGCTGCCAGCCTGAAATGCTGTGATCTGCCTTCAGCTCTACTGTCGCTGCACTGAAGTCAATAGAGAGTTGCTTTAAAAATCCCTTTTTATGGATGTTGGAAATATTTTAGATATTAAAAAAAAATGTAACTGAAAGAAGATCCTCTTCTTTGACTTGAAGTTGTCTGACTGCTTTGCTTCTCACTGCTTAATATACACATGGCAGATGTGGGCTGATGTGCTCTGGCTTCCCTTTTAACATGCTACTGTTGTCATTCATTCATCCCAGGCTCACTAACTTGCTCATTTTTTACGAAAAGTAAAGCCCAGTGTTCTTGAAAAGTGTTGCATTTTCATATTGTTGGGCAGATCCAGGACATAGCATGAAACAGTCAACAGTAGAGCAAGAAGTCAGCTACACAGCGGGAGATAAGTAAAACCATAAAGAAAACCAGCACATGCAGTTGCAGAACAGGAATCTCTTCATAGTTTTTCCTTAGATCTCATTAGGAGCTTTGGGCAACTTTAGTTGCCTTGTTCAGTGATATCCAGCTTTCAGGGAAAAGCTAAGCATTCCAAGGCTCTCAAATATTTCGAGGCTTTCAAATGGAAGATTGTTTAAAACACAGAGGAACATTACATCTCTGTCCTTGAAGATCCTTGGTTAGGCTGATAATTAGGATATTTATCTTGTTATTTTTTTTCTGTTGTCATATCACATTTGCGTATCCCCTGTTGTAGATTAACCTTCAGAGCATAGCAGAAGACAGGTGAAAGCAGAGCAGTGCTCCCACGGCTTATGCTAGCAGCATGTACTGTGCAGGAAAAACAGGCTTATGCTTCTCTGAGTGGAGAAAGCAGACTTAAATTTTGTAATGAAGGCCATAAATCACACTTCATCCATTCAGGGCTACAAGAACTGACTTACTCTAAATGTTTCATCACTTGTAAGTGAATGATTTCATGTATTAACCAAAAAGGAGTCAGATCCTACAGAAGCACTGGCTGATCCTAATGCTTACAGCTTTTAACCTGCTTATCAGGGGCTCCTGCTTTGCAAAGCTGTTTTCCTAAAATGCTGCCAAACAAGTTGAAATGATAAATCCAGTGTTAAAACAGATGCAGAATATTTTCCGCTCAGGGGAAAAAAAAAATAAAGAGAAACCCAAATTCTCTCATCCTACTTTCATGTGGTTCTGTCCTTCATATAGGATTGTTTAAATCCTCCCTCACACTTTGCACATATAAAATGTATCTGTCATGCACTAAATTGCAAGTCATCAGGATCCATTCACTATATGCCATTTACAGCTTTCTCATCCCATGCCAGCTAAACTTTTGTATACTGAATCCCTTTGACATGTGCTACATATAGAAATATTTTGATCCATGTCATTTGGGAGGACTTTACAACACTGAGTAAACATTAAAGATGGGAGATTTAATTCAAAATATATTTCATTAAATACATATTTCACTCTCATCTGAACGCAGTTGCTGTTAATATAAATGTACAAAACACCTATGTTTACATGTATAATCAAATTCATTCCTATTTACATCAGAACTGATACTCTTGCTGCTTATGGATGAATCCTATGACATTATTTGATGATATTTTCTAAAAATTTCTCAATATTAAGAGTTTTAAAATTCAGTAAAAATTTCCAACCTGTGTGCATTAAATTGTTCAAGCACTCAGTTCATCTTCCATCATTGTATAATTATTATTGTACCATTTAAAATGGTTTTGAATTATTTAAAAAATATTAAGGATAGGTCAACACTTGTAATTGTGTTCAGGGGTAAACACGCCCTTGACTTTGCCAGTAAGCTCTAAACTTTAATTTCAAAGGAGATTTTGTTTAAAACCGCCCAATTCTATAGGAATTCCTTTGACTCTATTAGAAATTATTCAAGATTTTTACATACATAAATGAGACAAGGCTCCACAAAGAAACCGTAGAGCTCTACATCAGATATTAATATTAACATTTGCACAAAATTTGTTTTCATTATGGTGGGATTTGTTGTTTTGCCTAGCAGCAGAAGAGAGCCCTTGGAAGTTAAGTGGAAAGAAAATTAGGTTAAATTATTCCATCTAATATTGTAAATGTATTTTTAATTTTCAGTCAGTGCAGTTTTGGAGCACTACTGAAAACATGAACACTAATCATGAGTTAGTTAACAAATAATACAGCTCCTACAAGTTCCCTGGGCAAGAACTGCATGTGATTTTATAGATACATTTTTAAATTGCAGGTCACTTTCAATCCTACCAACTGAAAATTATCAGAGCTTATTTATTATAGAAAGATAGGCTGGAAGGCTGCAAATTGAATGCTCGACAAATTACTTTGAGAATAAATTCAGGGATATTTTTAAACTTCACTAGTTTATTAAATAAAAAGTGGGGCTTGCTGTTGTTTTTTCTAGATCTCAGATAGGTTCAGCATTTTAGAGTGTGTTCAAAGCAGTCTGGTTTGAACAGTGTCTCAGTTTTACTTCAGCAGATAGGATGGGAACCTGTCAAAAATATCTATTAGCTCTTCAAATGGTATCTTTCTTTTTTTTTAATGTTAATTTTAGGAACTATTTGAAAAAAAAATCATTAAATGATTACTTTTCTCATTATATGCATCAACAGCTTCTAGTTTGCTATTGGAAAGGGGTCAGGAAAAATTGCAAGTTATAGCAAAAAAGAGATGGAGTAGACACAGATGTATTACAGGGCTCTCCTGGGTTTCCTAGTTGTTGGAGTTTTTTTATACTCATTTCCTGTACTGATAATAATGATTTTAGTTTTCACAGTTATCAGCTTGGATTTTGCATCTAGTTAACAAAAGCTTGGAAACTGTTCTGTGTTTGGGGAAACTCTTTTTCTAGTAAGTGAAATCACAGTTTAAAGTATTTCAGTCCTCCAGGATTATCCAAATCAATGAATTTCCAGGTTTCTCACACCATCACTACATTATTATATAAAAAATTAAAATTAAAAACCAAATTGTTTTCTAGCTTTGACCTGTGAAACAAAAATGTCAGAATCTCATGGTACAATAAACAGACTTAACAATATTGTTCTCCGCAAAATATTTGATTTCAAAGCTAAAATCATTCACTGTTCAGAAAGCAGTTCTCATTCTTGGTCAGAAACACTAAGACGATGCTGGAAGTAACCACAGAAAGCATGGATGGGATGGTACAGTTGGGGTTTTTTTCACTCCAGTTTATTTTGATTAACTGAGCAAAGTTAATTTAATCATTTCAGCTTTTGCCTTTCTTTAACCCCATGCTGTTCATACTGTTTTCTTTGTAGTCACTGAACAAGAGACTAAAGTGCCCAAGAAAACCATCATCATGTAAGTGCTAATTTTTTTTTTTGTAACATTTGTGTTTTGCCTTGCTGCCTATGCATGATCCAATAACAAGCTTGTGTTTATTGGCCATGCAAGTGTGTTCATTCCCATCCCACCAGATCTCATGGTATCCTGAGCTATGCAAAGTGACCACCTGAAAAAGATCTTGCTATCTCTTTCAAAACATAGCAGCACTGGTGTTAGACACAGCCTGGGTCAGGTTTTTTATGATAGTACATGTGAAAAAGTTACACAGAATACTGATAAGAGTTGCACGAGACTTCAAGAAGTAGAGTCTGACTCTCAATGTTGAAAAGAAACCAGCTTTGAGAAGTGGCTACTTGAAAAACTGTACAAATTTAACAAGTATGTCGTAGTTCACAGCAATTTCTTCTGGCTTTCTATTTTTAATTCTTGAGGAAAGCTCTTTATGGTGAAGCAGAAGGAAGATACATATTTTCATCTCCTTCTGTCTCTGTATTTCTAATATGAAATTTTGTCCTGATAATGACTTCTTCCTGCATACTTTGAGCTTGGTTTATATTGGGTGGGTGCCTATAACATAGAAAGATTGATTTCAGCAAAGAGCAGTACTTTCTCACCCATATGTATACCAACAGCTCATCAGCCATCAAAATCTTAATTTATCTTCTTAAGTATCATGGACAAATTCATAGTAAAATTGTTTCGTGCCCTGGAAAGAAGATATTGTCCTTCTGTGGTAGGCCTTCAGAGCACCTCCAGTCTATCCAAATCATGACCAAATGGTAATGTGTGACTATACAACAGATATTTTGGGGCAATGCATTCTATCAAGAGTTGTACTGTTGCTAAAATCAGTCCTTGACTTGCACACAATGCTAAAATTAACTTCTTTTGGATGGTGAGGAAGATGTGTGAAATGACAATTATAACACAGTTAAGAGTTGCTTACCTTTTATCTCATTTTCTATGATGACTATTTCTTATGATCCATACACTTAACCCACTTGGAGCCAGTGGCTTATAAGAAGAGCTGTCCCCCTCTCCTGAGCAGACAGGAGAGGCAGGAAGGGGTTCTGCCTTTGCCCCTCTCCTTTCCACTACATTTCAGTTAACGCTTCCAGTCATTAGACTTTTTTGACCTTGCAAAGACCAGAAAATAAAGGTGTTTCTGTACTGTCTGTACTGTCTCAAGGATCAGGGTTCAGATACCAGTGGGGTAGCTAAACAGAAAAATATTTTTTGATGCAACATTCAGAAACATCCCTAGAAAGTCAAGGAATCACTCAGAGTCAGACCATGTCTAAAGCTTAGTAAATCTCATCCATCTACATCCCTATGCCTAAATCACCTGGAGTGATGCTTTTATGTTACATTTCTCCTGTCAGCCTCGTGATTTCAAATCACAGGCAGCGACATTACAGCTGATGAAATAATATTATCAATTATCATCAATTAAGCTGATTTTTAAATTTCTGACACATAAATTCTACAGACTATTGCTTTGGACAGCTCAGGAAGTAATTCCTAAATTAAAGGCTGCAGTACTAAAGGAGATTGATATATTTATGAGTGAGATTTCAGAACAATAAAAATTCCCCTCCTTTTGCTAGTGGATGTGGTCATGAACTTACTAGAGTGGACCTCAGCTGGAATTAGTGTAGTGGTAAGGTAAAGTTTGGGAACAACTCTCTAAGGGCACATCCCAGTTCTCCTTAATATATAGTGAGCTGAGAAACAGAAGCAGCTTTGAAACCACTAGCAGAAAATAATGGATAATTTAGAGATGGGATTTAACAGTCTCTACATATGCAAATACCAGACTCCAAAATGCACTGTAATTTTGCAATGTAGAGCAGTCAAGTGCAAGCACACATGGATTCATTCTTGTCTTTATCTAAAATGGTTTAGCTTTGTGTAATTCAGAAAGGCACCATGGGCATAATGATGGCTCTGCATATACATTAAAGCTCTATAGAAAAACTGTAGAAAACTTGAGGGGAAGAATAAAGCAGCGCAAACGAGCAGTAGCAAAGAGGGTGCTCTGGACGAAATCTGATTGTAGGTGCTCCAGTCCTGAACTTCACTGCATCCTCAAAGGGAGAGAGTGATGATGGAAAGAAATCTGATCTCCACAGGAGAAGACAATAATAGTGTCCAAAAATTAGACCAATAGATGAGAAAGGCTACAATGTATCTAAAAAAGATTAGTCTTCCATGATGGCTAGACAAATGCAATGGGAGAAACAGGCTTTCCTTGCAAGGCTTTCCTTGCACAAGGACTCCTTCCACCTTCTCTGTATCTCAGTGCAAAAAGCAGAACAGAGGTAGCTGGTGACTTTCAGCCCTGTGTGCTGCGATAAAAGGCTGGTGAGGAGAAAGAGAGAAGTGAAAAAGCTGTTCTCTTGATTCATAATCCCAGTTTAGGTCATTGTCTTTACACGTCAGCTAATCCTACTGCTTGAAGGTAGCGACAGAATCTCAACACGGAAACAAAATCAACTTTGCTTGTGAGTTTCACTGAACCAGCTACCTATATTGTAGAGCATAAATTAAGAGCACTGAAGTCTAAACTGAAGTGTTCTTGTCCCCAGATTTTAAAGCTATTTGATCCAGCTTCATCTGTAGCTCATTGAATGTCAAAGTTTGTCCTGCCGTGGGAGCAGAAGATTGTTTTGACACAAGATGTGTATACACGGAAGCTAAGTCCCAGCTGCTTTGAATATGTCAAAACATTTAAAGTGAGCTCAGCAGAAATATGCTTAGAAATTATAATTGTGCATCCCAGGTTGGTTTGGTACTCCCATGTCAATTAGTGGTAATAAGATCAGGCTATGTTTGCAGTAATGATATTATGAAGATGAAAAATAAGTGTATTGGGGTATAGATGACTTGTTTTCAGGAATGCCCTTTAAAAATAACTGTTCTTCATGTGAAAATGCAGATCTCTAGTCTCAAAAGTCTTTAATAAACAAATTAGAGGTACATTACATTAATTAAAAAGACAAGCTGCTGACCCTACTGTAATAAAGGCCATTTGCCATTGAGTTTGATGAAGTCAGGATTTCAGCCAAGAATACTCAGGAAAAGGTTAAATTCTTTGAGTATTTAAAATCTTTGGGTGAAACAGCTATATGGGTACAAAGTAGTGTAGTGGGTGATCAGCACAAGTCACATGAAATATAGTCACACCCAGAAGGACATTTCTTAGATGGACATACTCGTTGCGTGTTCAGGCACTAAGGGAGATTAACGGAGCTACGGTCCCCCTGGGGGTAAGGGCACTGATGTTTTCCCCAGATCAAAAAGTAAGTGGAGATGGGCATGTGGGTGTGTGTGTTGTGTGTGTATCCCTTCTGAAATGACATGCTTCACCAAAAGCTATAGTGCTCACAAAACTAACCCCACTGTAGCGCCTTGACCGACAGTAGCATGTGCTGACGGAGTGTGGCTCCCCAAAAAGTCTCATCTTCCTGCCAACTCCATTCCAACCCTTTCTGTCATCAGAGAGGAAACGATAACCACAGTGGTGAAGAGCCCAAGACAAAGGGGAAGGGTTTCTCCTGCACGTTCTTCTTCAGGTCATTCGCCTTCCCGCTCCCCAAGGGCAGAGCCAACTCCAGAGCCAGTCTATGTTTCAAAGATCAGGCAGCCTGTCCACAGATATGAGCAGGAGGCAACACCGAAGTCTGCTGTCCCCATGCTTTTTGTCACAGAACCAGAGGACAGGCAAGGAGCAGCAGCAAGAGATTTCACCGAAGAGACCAAGGTAGAAGAGAAAAAGCCCAAATGGGTTGAAGTGGAAGAAATAATTGAATTCAAGGTGAAAAAATCACCAAAACCTGTAAGGAAAAGAGGATCTTCCCCAGTAAAACAAGAAAAAGATGAATCAGGAGTGTTAACATTCACTTTTCCTAGCTCGAGGCCTAGGCGTTCCCCAGAAGATGATCCAAACACAAACAATTCCAACAATAAATTGGTGGAACAGTCAAAATCTTTGCCTAGTGATAGCCTCTCTGAAGCTGATATCCAGCCCCTGGTGTATGCAACTGAAGAGGAAGAACCTCAGGTCAGCAACGAGGACAGAAGCTTCCCTTGTGGGTCCGAACAACTAGGGAATAATTCATTTATAGAGTACGGAACAGAAGGAAAGAGCTTCCCACAGGAAACAAGTGCTCACTGTGGGTCAGACGTCGCTTCCCCACTGCTTGCCTGTGGGGGCGAGCCTTTGATCTTCAGATTTGAGACAGCTGCTGCAGACCAGCATGAACTTCTGTTCTCACTAGCAAGTCCAGAGGTTAAGGAAGAGGCAGATGAATTAGACATGTCTTGGCCTGTTGAAGAGGAGGTACCTGAAGTAATACAAGATGACCTTCCAGAAGAGGATAATGTCATGATAGTAGATGAATCAGAGGAACTTCAGGCAGATGACCTTAGCACCCGGGACCGCAAAATCTTAACTCACAATGGAAAATTATTAACTTTGGAGGATCTTGAAGATTATGTTCCTGAAGAAGGTGAGACCTTCAGGTGTGATGACAAGAACCGTACAGCAGAGAAACCCTGCGAGATCTCTGTGCTCCAGACAGAGATTAATGAGCCAACAATTGGGAAGCCAGTGCTGCTGAATCTGGGAAGACCTGTGGTGTCCAAGCCCAGGCAAAGGTTTTTCAGCCAGTTGGAGGAGCACATTCCTGGGGGCATGTTCATGTCAGCAGCTAGAGTAACCGGGGTGCAGTCTGTAGGCCCTTCAAACATCTCTTTCCATGTGAGTGATACCTGCATGTCAGTGACACCTGGAGTGCATGCAGCAGCAGCAGCTTCTCCTGGTCCCACCTTCACAGTGAAACCATCTTTCTGCACTGAAGTCCAACTCTCAGCAGACAACGGACAGTCAAGCTTTAAAACTGAAGTTTCCACAAGAACCCTCAGCTATGGGACTGTTGGCGAGCCTGTTACCTTGCACATCAGCACAGAAGACCTCTCCCAAAGCTGAGCAGGTGCAAGCATAATTTTCAACACAAAAGAAAGCAGCATTTTAGAAAAAAGAACTGATCAAAATTGTTGTAGGCGAGGGGAATTGGTGGCAAAGATTACAAGGTAACATGTACAAGGGAATACCTTTGAGGGAAATATATTTAAATAAGTTATGTTGAGCTTTTCCAGTCTTAAAGGGAACATGTCTGTCAGAACAGTTTGTAATTTTAAAAGTTTTGATTGAGGTGAACATATATCATTCCATAGTGGAGCAGTGATGGTAGGTTTAGGAAAAGCCTCATTCTCCTGCCTATGACAGAAATATAAACGAATAAGCACGTTTTTGTCCATGAACTAAGAAATGATTTCAAGTGCCAATTTGTACATTATTTTGTCAAAAAGGCGAAAGTATCTAAGCTTTTCAGCATCCTTCAGCAGCCCAGGATAGGAGGACTGTTTCCAGCTGAAAGCACTCTCCTGTCACTGTGTGTGCCCAAAGGACATGAAGCTTCACGCTTTCTTGACTCTGCTATACACTTTTGATACCAGTTATCTCTAACAAATTTTATTCATAAACCTTTCAACATGCATAGTCTGGTTGCATTATTTTAAACTTCTGCCACAGAATGAAAAATACAGAAAATACTGCATTTACTCAGGATGCAAAGGGCTTCTCAGGCCTTTTGGTTGGATTCCTAATTTGACTAAAGTCAGTGGTGGAAGTTCCACTTACTGAGGAGGCAAGGATTTCACTGTTCTCTTCTACTTCAAGTAAAAGCAAAAGTCTGTCTTGTTTAAATGACTGCTATTTTCAAGTCCACTTCCCAGTTGTCTAAAGATGCAGGTTTCATTATTCTGCATTCTAGTGTAGTGGATTTATAAGCCATGTATTTTAAAATACAGATTTACTTAATGTGCAGCAAAAGATCAAAGTGCTGCACAAAATAATTACTTCTTCATCTGTAATCAAATGCTAACACAAAGAACCACAGATGTGGTCTTTGTCAAAAACTATTACTGGAAGAATATTTGGTCTCCTGTACATGCCAGTGGCGAAATATTACTGTTAACAGATTGATGGATAATGTCTGCTGTATGTGCTAAGAGGAATTCACCACTGATCTACAGCAAAGTAGAAGGAGCACAAAGACAGCTAAAAAAGAAAAGATAAAAAAGAATTCTTTACTATAAATGCTTTGTTGAAAAATACATCTGGTCAAAAGATATTTGGTTGCTTGAAAGCACTGCCAGTTGCAATTGCACAGTATTACTGTAACCATGTGGGCTGACTTGTCTTGTAGAGGTGCTTCCTCCTGTTGAGTTTCTCTGGAGCTTTGCAGTGGGATCACTGGTTGACAGAAAGGCTAAGATGCACTGAGCATGGCCCATTCCTGTTGGCTTCACCAAATATGGATGTTGCACAGACCTTCAAGTTGCTCAGCCGTGGAAAGAAATGAACTTGTAGGCCCAAATATTGCTCCCAGCTGAAGTCAGCTGAAGAGTTTGTCATTGACCTCAGTAGGACCAAGCATTGGCCCTCTTTATCTCACAAAGATACGGGGTGAAAATTCCCAACACCTTGTCCCAGCTGAGTTGTGTAGAACTGTTGCAATAGAAGATGTTTTCATTTAGATGGTATAGGGAAACCAGAAATGCTCAGTCACAGCTGAATTTCTAAATAGCATGAAGAGAAAGGATTGAATGAGTTTCTGTCTTGGAAATGTATGCATGATGTTGTCTCAGTGTTTCCCAGCTAGGTAATTCTGTGGAGCTTGTTATGGAATCCTATGGGGAATATTCCCACTAACAGGGACTGAATTTACAAAAGGTGCTTGCAGAAAAGAATAAGTTGTGGGTTTTTTTCCTTCTGTGGCTGCACCTTGATAATGCGCTGACTAAAATGAGCATATTGCTTTCACAGCCTTTTACTTTCAATATCCAAATAAGATATTGTGTGTAATATCACGTTCACTGCCCTCATGATAAAGGATGCTTTTCCAGTGATTACATACGGTGAAAGAAATCAAGCCTCTTTTATGTGACTCTCCTGGGGTTTTTTTATAACATCTCTTCGATTTATACTGTTTGTTTTATAATTAAGCAATATGATGGATATATATTAGTGCTTTTTTCATATATTGCACTGTACATTGGAAAGTAACAGACATGCAACAGGGAAATACTTTCAAAGCTAAAATTATTTCTTTTATATTGGGACTGATTCTGATCTCAGTTATTCCAGTATCAACCTAGAATAATTTCACAGAAGGAAGTGGATTTCATTCAGATTTACAGATACTGCTGAGAAAGAATTTGCCCTATGATAGATTTCAAAAACATAATAGTAATCCAAAAGATAATAAAGTTGTGTAAAGGAATGTGGAGGTTTCCTCCTGTTGTGGTTAATGCTCAGGTTTTTCTAAAGAAGTTAAAAGGTTACAGTTCAGATGTTTGTAGAAGAAATAACTATAGTTTGATCCATTAACTCAGAGCAATTAACATCTGTTTACATTTTCTTTTGAAATTTAATCAAAAGAGAATCAATTGAAAGGAATTTTTAAAATTCTATGCAGGACTGTTCAAAAAGTGAAAGGTTTATGAAAAGTTCATTACATATACTTTCAAAATGTTTTCCTAGAGGTTAAAAATTATGCTTGTAAGTGATTAAACTGTGTAGATAACTAATGAGACGTGTGGGGGTTTATTTCTTGTAGATGAAAACGTACAGCTGTATTAAAAATTTTAATACAAAGAAAGTTTTACTAAAATTCCTGCAGCTAAATGGGTATTGATAAAGTGGAAACTTCAGTTTGCTTGACATATAAAAAGAAAAAACACATAAAAAAATCAAATATGCTGTCAGATGCTGAGCTTATGTCAATAAACATCTTGCATCAGCTGTCACTGAATTCACTGGGTTTCTGTGTTCTTCTCTGTTCACGGCACTTGATAGTGCATCAGCTCATCCACTTCTGCCCTTGACTTCAGCAAGATCTGAGTGACAAACCAAAGAACATTAATGCAGTTGTGCTCTGGGTCCTTTTTTTATTAACTGCTTCAGAAGTGCTCATGTGAAAGAACCTGGTATTAGAGATACTTTCAGATCTATGAGTCAATAATTTTTTAACTACGCTCATCCTCTTGGGTCCTTCTTTGAGGCTGGATTGGAACTTCAAATATTTGTTGGTCTTGTGTTCCTTGTTATTGGCTGAAGGAGATGTGAAGCAGAAAGGTTCACAGTTGGGGCTTTAGAATTGGGAAACAGACTGTCCATCACAGGTGTGTCATTACTGTGACATTAATTTGATGTACCTCAGCTAATATTAAAGTTCCTCAGGTCAGCAGCTCGACTCATAGTGTGCAACAGCCCTAAAGAGGGAGGAAAATAGCATGGGCGAGACCTGTGGTTATGTATAACCTGTATATGTATACCTGTGAATATATTTTCTCATTGAGAGATACCAAGAGTGTTTTTTACCTTTCCAAACAGTTCACATGTTGGCAGCTGCCGAGCTCATAGGACATCACCAGTTGGCAGCAATCACAACAGGAACACCAGACAATCAAAGTAGTTATCTAGGAAAATATTTAAAGATCTTCTGACCAGCCCAATGCTAATGAGCACTGATGGGCAATCTCACATGGGAAATCATGTGAGCAAAACTTGCTTTTTCCATCAACAAACCCAGAACTGAAATATTTCATAACCACTATGCTCATAGGGAGGACACTGAAAACAAAAATCAAGTGAAAGGGAGCTGATCCAAACGCACCTTTAACTTTACCTGCTAACTTTATCATGAGAATTTACTTTCTTAAGGTTGGTATAGGAGCAGAATCAAAACAGCTTCAGGACATACTCCCGTGTGAACAACATTAAGTCAGAGCCATTTGTGTGCAAGTGTTCTTATTTCTTCTTGAACCACATGATGATTCCAGTTTACACTTTTGGCAGGCAATCACATCATGATCCTGATAAATTGTCTTAGTTTGACATGCATTTATCTGTCTTAATGGTCACTTGAGGGTTGCCTTACATATTGTCTGACCCTTTGTAACACCTCTAAGATTTGCAGAAGATGTATTGGGCAGGAGATTGGATGAGACAGGCTCCTGAGGTCCTATGATCCTGTCCTAGTCTACCTTCTTCTACCAGTGCTGACTGGGGACAAGACCATGGTATTTCTCTCCTGGGTGGCCATTATGAAAACACGTATGCTTGAAGATCCATCTTGATGTGTGGAAAGCTTTTGTCTTCTGTATGCCTTCAAGATAGTGAGTTTCTTGAGGCAGGAGTTATATCATTCTCTGTATCATGCTTCTGTATACAAAACTGCTGTGAATTACCGTACAAACCAGGTGACTGCCACACGAGTCTAGAAGCATAGTAGGGTACTAATTTCCAAGTCCCAGGTACCTTCTAGTGCAAATCCCACCAAAAATATTCAGATACTGTAAAGTAGGAAAAAATACATTATTCTAGAGCAAGGAGTAGCATTTCTTTCACACTTAGGCTCATGAAGCAGAATAGCCCTCCTTTCTTTCCTTTGCCCTTCTCCAGAGTCACTAATGAGGCTGGTACTTGCTAACTCCTTTCCTGTGAGAATAACGTCCTCCTTGCACATAGGGTCTGTATCAGTGCAATGGGTCACTGCTGGGTTCATTTCATTGATCTCAATAAAGGTTTCTTTGACACAGCAGCCAACATAGTGTTGAAGAGTGGAAGATGGATCCTTTGTTCTGCTGTCATAGAGAGGGGGTGAGGGTGTGTGTGTGCAGTGTCCTCAGCCTAGTGAGATATGTCTTTCTGAAGTGTGTTGTGCCAGCCTTCTTATTTTAAGTCTTAGCTACGTTCCCTCTTGCTGGTTCCCTCTTTCTGGACTAAGCATTTCTACGTCAGCTCTTTGCTCCAGGAAGGGAAAATGATACAACTGCAAATATTTCCATGGGTTAGATGATACTGCTGTTTTCTTTTTACCCTGAGGAGAGAAAAGCTATTGTTCTTGTCTGTAGGAATGACTTCCCCACAGTCAGAGATGGAGACTTCTGTCCAGGCCTCACTTCAGCGTGCTGATAAGGAGATCAAGAAAGCTCTAAAGAAACTTGTGGACACAGCATCAATGCTGGTGACTCTTCCCCCGGGCATGCGAGAAGAAACTGGTGGCCTTGGCCTTCCTGGGTACATTCCTTCAGACCACTCAGAAACAGCAGCTCAGCCCTCTGGGGTGGTTCATAAAGCCAGCACCCAAACCCAGACTGCTGGAGAGCATGGTAGGTTTGGCATGAATCTGGAAAATGTCCCATGGGAATAAAGAGAAACAACAGACCAGTAATGATTTCCCCCCCCCCCTCATTCTTCTGTTTTGTTGTGTTTTGAGCAGTTGAAGGTTAAAAGAGGACGTTCAGACTGAAAGAAACGTGGGGCTGTGGGTTGGGGTTGAGTTGGACACAAGTTTGGGGCAGATCTTTCTGGAAACAAACAACTGTGCCTGACTTAGAGTTTGGTTCATCACCTGCCCAAAATGGAGGGATAGGGGATTTTTTTCACATTTAGGCTTTTGACCCAAGCCTTGCTTGAAACATTTTTTTTGGAAAACAGGGGATGGGATTCCACCTTTCCATTTATAGAAGTCATTTGCTTTTTTATTTGGTAGGGAAGGTAAAGGAGGTTGCTTTTCTTTTATTGTTTGCCATAAACAAGCTGGAAATGTGTTTAACATTCTTGTACCAACTGTCAGACTTTATAGGTTGAGTGTATCAAGTTCACCTGCATGTTACTGGCTCTGGAACCCTGATAGATTCCTTATCAGTTTCTGTGTGACTAAAACCATTATGTGTGACTGTGTTGCCAGAACATGTCTTCCGTCTCAGCAGTATTGAAGAAAAAAAACAAAACCAAAACATGAATAAGCAGCAACCCTTCCAGTTTTCCTCCTTTTCTGCCATACCTACTTGTCTAAGCTGTCTCTGTGGCAAGTCGGAGTAACTGTCCTTCACCAGTGTTGACTTAAAAAGACCATGTCATGTAGCCTTCAACTCACAAACTCCAGATGCTGCTTTAAAAAAAAAAAAATATATCCTTGTCTAAAACTTAACAAGGGTAAAAATAGACTTTGAGGAATCAGACACAAAATAACTGCATTAAAAATCAGCACAGCTTTAAAACCTTTTTTCCTTTTTAGTAGGAAATCATCTACGAAAATAATCCTCTTGTGAAGTGGGATGACTCAAAAATCATAATTAATACGTCAACTAGCAGATTATTTCCTTAGTCAAAACTGCATAGTATGACAATGAATGAGATGGTTTTGCACTCCTTTCATTCTTTCAGTTTTAGAGAAAACTAAATATATTATTAACATGGAGAATTATTTTAATAAGGAGACTTGACAATTGTCCCTATCATCACAAGTTTTGAATAAAAAGAAGGCAAATATTTTGACCGTGCTAGCAATAGAAAAGCACAATCTCACCAACCTGGGATTTCTAACGCTGCCACTGATACCTTGAATAACCTTGTTTTCCATCCCAATAGAGCTGTTTTATATGATTTCTAGAAAACTGCTGCCTTTTTTCCAAGACCAGCCAGCTCCAAACATCCCTTCAGTGCTCCCTAAAGAGGCCCTTCCTGCTGGGCACAAGACTCCTTGATTTAATCTTTTGCCCTCAGATGAAAAAAGAGATGATGCACTTTATCCTGTAGGGTAACTACAATGAACAATACAAGACAATCAGGTACTTCTGGAATGGAAGGTCAAACCAGGTTTTGAAGATATATCTGATAAAATAATTAATAAAAAATGAATAGTACCTGAACTGCCATCATGCTGCACCACTTTTTTGTTTTCTTGTTCCTACAAGCCCCAAATGCCAAACCTAGTTCTGGTGTAACTTAGAGTTGTACAAGGACATTTTCAAAGAACCCAGCAGAGGTGCACCAATGCTGACTTTCTAACATCTAACTTCTTCATATTAACCAACCTCCATCTTATCTCTGTATTAGGTGCATCCCCAGCCAGGGACTGCCGTGACCACCAGTTTTACACTGATGTAACCTTACCCGTTTCACTGATGTGAATTTCTGTGATTGCACCGATGAGTCAAGAATGCAATGTTTAACTGAAGCATTCATGTGTACAAAGCTAACACTGGGCATCCCTGAAAGTATTTAAAAGATGTGTAGATGTGGTGCACTTGGCAGTGATGGGTTAATGGCTTGACTTGATCTTAAGGGCCTTTTCCAAGCTAAATGATTCTATGATTTCATCATGGCCATAAGCTGGAACTCAAATACCGTTAAATTCTCTCCTATAATGGGCATATTGAGCTCATGCTATCCTTCCAGTCATCCCATTTGTTCTTGTCTCTACTGACTGCCTTTCTTATTGTTGTGTGTGTGTATTTCCTTACAGAATATTTAGTTTTTCCCAGTCAGCAATGTGCCACTGTTGAGCCTTGCTGGTGTTACTCAAGCCCTTTGCTTAATGTGGTCAGCTACCAGACGTGGTTCTGACAGAAGGCAGACTAGAGATGGCTCCAAAGGTTTGCTCTGGGTTTCAGGTGTGCTTTCATAGATGATGTGTATAACTTGCCCTATTTCTGCTGCCAGACAAAGCACAAAGGCATATTCCAGCTGAAGAACCAAGTGTACCAAAGGCCACTCCCAGTCCTTCCAGTGAAAAGGCAGCTGATGGTGAAGAAAGCACTCAGGAGCGCACCATTCCTATTACCAGGTAAATACCCATTTCAATATACAGATTCCCAAATGTGGCAGGCTTTGTTGTAAGAAAAGCAAATCCTCTGTGGTGGAGGAAGCAAGTGGTAACTTGAACTGATTCTTGTAGGTTTATTTTTGTTTTAGGATTCTGTTCACACATGCATTATGCAAGACGGATAGAAAAGTTTGAAGAGAAAATAATTCCCTCAAAACATAATTCTTCTTGTATTAATTTTAAGTAAATAATCATTTGTGTGGTGGTTAAACACACAGATCAATGGCAGGGTGTAATCCTGCCTGTCTGTAGTTGTATGTGACTATGTAATGATCTTTTCTTTTGGGGTCTGTGAAAGAACATCACCAGGGACAGGAGACTGGTACAGAAGAGAAGGAGATGTGGTCTGGGATGTGCACAGTGAAGTTTATATTGAGACCACGGAAAGAACTTGTGTATATAAGACTGAGGAGAAGACCCCAACAAGTAAGACAACCTTGTTTCCCTTTCTCACATCCCAGAATTGTCTTTGTCTTCTCTTTGGGTAATAAATTCTGATGGCTATTGTAGTTTGGGGTTTTTTTATAGTACTTCCATTTCTTCAGCAGCAACTGTTTATTGAACAAAAAGTAATAGATCATTATGAAGATAAGAAGCCTAAAAGTAATGCTGGTATAAAGAAATGCAAATATATTTTGCTGTGATAT
>WYDI02005496.1:88890-102122 GCA_009867235.2 Psittacus erithacus
TAATAGATCATTATGAAGATAAGAAGCCTAAAAGTAATGCTGGTATAAAGAAATGCAAATATATTTTGCTGTGATATGAATAAAGTTATTGTGTCATGCTTGCAGCAAAACCTTGTGTCTCACCAGGTCCTCCCTATATGCAAGTGACAATAGAGGATGTGCAGGTGAATTCTGGTGAGCGTGCCAAATTTCAGGCAGTCATTGAAGGAACGCCTCAGCCCACCGTTTTGTGGTTTAAGGTAAGTGCAGACTTTTCTCTGGCTGAGAGTAAGGTCTGCAGAAAGGACTGTAGGGCTGTACTTCTGTGGGGAATTCCTTTTGCTCTTTCATCCCACACATCTTACACTGATTCTGGGTCCTATCTATAGACTTCATTGAATCAACTGTGGTTCTCACCAGACATGTGTCTCATCCTGCGTTGCCTCCAATGACACTGTAGCTCCTTTTGCCAAGTGGGCAACCAAGATGATTTTGGGGACTGAGATGGGCTGGAAAAGAGATTGGTTCCTGTTCTGAGACCCATCATGATGTGTTCTGTAGCTTGAGGGGCACGGAAGGGATTCAGAGTGGTTAATTCCGATTGTCAATGTGACTTCCAGGCACTGTATGTTTTCGGCAGCTAATTGGTAAAATAAGTGTGACTAAGGACAATGAATATCCTGTAGAAAGGAAGGAGAAATAGCTGATGATTCCTCAGAATATTGTCATGTCCCTAAAATGAGCCAGTGTTGTTCTACAATGATTGTCTGTAACTCTTCTGTTCAACTGTTCTGTACCCACAAGTTTTATTCCATTTTCTTTTTTCCCTGTATGGGAAGTGCAAGGATGGGCTACTCAGACAAATAAAATAACCTTAAAAAACACAAGCAAAAATACAAAGGACCCCGTCCCACATGCACACACCTGAACAGCTTGAAAAGAATAATAACAAGACCCTGTCAATATTCTTGCAATAGCTGACATCTATCAGCTCAGAGTTATGGCAAGCAAGCTGAACTTTTATCTATTTGTCAACCCACAGTAAAGCTTTCTGCATGCTTGTCTATTCTCTCCTTGCACTCATGCAAATGCCTTGCATGTACAGTATCCGTTGTCAAGAATTTCAGCCCAAAGACAAGATGCTGCCTGAAGTGTCACCTCTTTGTGGCTGTTGTGTACATATTTGCCACCAGCTTCACGTGTTGGTTCTTATATCTTGTAAGAGGAAAAGTTATCCCTGCCTATTCACTAGGCTATTCATAATTCTGCACAGCTCTATCATGTCATATTGGTAGACCCCCCTTCCAGGCTGAGGAGCTCCAACTTGCTCTGTCAGCCCTCATCCTGAAGATGTTACAGACAGAATATTGCTGCAACAGTACCACACACTGGGCAAACCAGGGATTTATAAGATGATGCTTTCTCTCTTATTCACCATTTCTTCCCCAATGATTTCTACTTTCTGGTACTTTCTGATGGCCACCAAGCACTGAGCTGGGGCTGCCACAGAGTGATTTAGTATAACTAGAAGTTTTGCTCCAGTGTAACAAGCAACAGCTCTGGGACCAACATTTCATGTGAGAGAATAAGGTTGCATCACTTTACATTTATTGTATTATATACATTTATCTGGCACCTTACTGACCAGAAAGGCAGTTTCATAAGGTTCTTTTGTAAATCTTCATATATACTGTATCACACACTCTCTCTCCTGTCCCTTTTTTCCATAGCATTTATGCATATATTGAACAGCACAAGTGCCAGCACAATCTGGAGACCAGCCAGGAGCACAGAAGCTGATCCATGTGCTCCCTGGGCTGTCTGCTCAGGCACAGTGTGCTGGGAGAGCTGAAACCCCTGGAGATCCCTCCCAAGCCTGTATTCCTATGAATGGGTTATGAAATGAAAACATCATTGGGTGACGTGAAAGCAGAGAAAGTTAGATGTGGAGGACTTCTTCAGCCAGCACTTTGTTAGTGAAATTTCCCAGCCTAAATGGTCTGTGTTGTAGCTGTGCTCATGTATCCTGTTTCTTGAAGAGAAGAAACATCCATTTCTATCTATCTTGTTTCTTTCCAGTGCCAAACTGTCATTTCATTATTTCAGGGCACTTCGCTGCTGACAGACAGCAACAGGCTCCATCAAGGGAATGAAGGAACAATGTATTTCTTAGTTATCAATGATGCTGCCTTGGAAGATGGTGGTGTTTATACCTGTGTTGCCAAAAATGCAGGAGGGGAGGTTTTGTGCAAAGCAGAGCTTATCGTACATGAAGGTAATGTTATTCTTTCCACTGCAGTAGTTGCTTCTATAGCCATTGCAGTATGTATTCTGTTGCAGTCATCTTCTGGTGCCCGTGTGGTGTCCTCTCTGTATTCCTGCATAGCATTTGTCTATTACCAGTATGGCACTGGTATATGTGTATATATATATACACACACATATATACCGAGATATCTTTTTTCTCTGCTTCAGACTGCATGATGAACTGCTACAATGGGCCACAGAAATAAGTGGGGCCATGACAGGCTGAGAGAGCTGGGCTTGTTCAGCCTGCAGAAGTGAAGGCTTCAGGGAGACCTTAGAGCAGCTTCCAGTGCCTAAAGCGGACCTGCAAAATACCTGAAGAGGGACTTTGGAAAAAGGCATATAAGGACAGAACAAGGGGGAATGGCTTTAAACTGACAGAGAGGAGATTGAGATGCGATCTGAGGAAGAAGCTTTTCCCTATGAGGGTGGTGAGGCCCTGGCACCAGTTACTCAAAGAAGCTGTGGCTGCCCCATCCCTGGCAGTGTTCAAGGCCAGGCTGGACAGGGCTTGGAGCAACCTGGTCAAGTGGAAGGTGTCCCTGCCCAAGGAAAGGGTTTGGAAGAGGATGAGCTTTAAGGCTCCTTCCAACCCAAACCATCCCATGATTCTATGTCTTTGGTGGTGTTCTGCTCTTCAGGCTGTCTCTTCTATTTATGTCAGGTGAAGATGCAGCAAGACAATTTGTATTAAGAGATTCTGTCATTGAACGGCTCCATTTAGTTCTGTGTACAAGTTTAGAGGACCCCTGTAATTTTACTTGCCCTAAATTGCTCTTTTATAACTTTGCATGCTATTAGCAAGGCATCCTTGTCTGAATAGTAACACTTATTTTCCTTCATTTCCAAAGCTAAGAAAGACCAAGCAGCAAAGAAAGTGGCCACCAGGAGAAAGCTCCATTCCCTGTATGAGGTTAAGCAGGAGATTGGAAGGTAAATGAATTTTCCAACTTCATGACATCACTGCTGGAAAATATGTAATTGTCCATCTGAGCTGCTGAGTATATATGTAACCGGTGGTTGGCCTAGCTGTGATAAAATATGGAAAGATGAAAGGCAGAACTGGAAGGTCACCCATTGTAGGTATGCTGGAAACACTTCCCTGAAGTTTCTGACAGAGGATGGGAGAGCCTATACAGCCCATACATAGGTCTAGATAGCTCCAACCATTAAAAATACCAAGCAGAGGCTGGCAGAATAGGTTCTCTGGTATGGCCTCTTGACAGTGTTAGCATCACAAGCCCATATTGATGTATGGACAAACACTGAGTTCATCCAAGGGATCCAAGAGCATCAGCCTTTGTCAGCACAAGGCAGTCACCTGAAACAGCAATTCCCTTAATGTGAACTCGTTGCTTATGTTTGGAGACAGCCAGGAGAGGGCAATAGCACCTCACAATCAGGAAAATAAGCTTTTTATGTTGGAGAATTTAAGCCCTGAGCAGTAGGGAGCTCTCAAAGGCTGGGATGTGGAAAGGTCTACACATGCTGGGCTTTCAACCAAGTCTGAACAGTGCTCGTCCTTTGATTTTTACACAGGGGCTGCTTCAGCTTTGTGAAACGGGTTGTGCACAAAGGGAACGGAGTGTCCTGTGCTGCCAAATTCATACCTCTGCGAAGCAAAACAAAGGCTCGAGCACATCAGGAGAGGGATATTCTTGCCTCTCTGTCCCATGACAGAATTACCAGGCTCCTGGATCAGTTTGAAACACGGAAAACACTGATTTTGATTCTGGAGTTGTATCCTTTTCTGTGCTGCTTGTCTGAGGAGGCTGGGGAGTACTAGGTGGAGCTCATTTATTAAATAAGTAAGCAATTAACCATTTTTTTGTTTTGCCTGAGGTAACAGGACAAGCACAATTTGTGTCTGCACTACAGGATGGCATAGCTCTCTAAGATCTCCACTGAGGTGCTATGTTTCTGCTGGTTTAGGAAATAAAAATACTTGTATATGCAAGTGTAAATGAGTTGTTAAGCACCAAAACTCTTTTCTGAGATGTCTGGAAGTTGAAGTCTGCTCCCATGAGATCCAGTCTGGGTGAGCGTGAGGAAAATGCAGTGCAGAGCAGAAAAGCCCATAGCCAACAGGTAGATGTTAGCACAGGTGACACCATGTTCCTGCTTACAGGGAGCACAAGTTTAGAGCAGCCTAATTCTGCAAGGACATGGCTGTAATAGAGATTTTAATGAATTGCATGCACATCACGTTGCCTGAGATCACCTTGTGAATTCTGCTGGTGGCTGCATAGAAGTGGTTACAAAGTAAAAATAAGCATTTAAATGTAGTTCTTTTCCCTTAATGCTGTTGTCAGATGCTCCAGCGAAGAGCTCCTTGACCGTTTATTCAAGAAGAGTGTTGTCACTGAAGCAGAGGTAATCCTTCCTTCTCATTTGAAAGTTCAGAGTCGGTGGGTACCACCAGAGTATCTTCCAGCTGCATTTTCCTCTTTGAATGACAAATGTCTTTGAAGCAGTGATAATCTGTCAAAACAGAGTCAGACTTTAAAATGTTTTTCCATCAATGTTCATTACTGAGTTGAGTTTCTTTGGGGAATAACTAGACAGGGGCAGTGGTTTTGACCAGCAGCATTGCATTCAGCCTAGTACAGATGACATTTGCTCCATTATCATCATTTTTTTGCTAGCCATCACCTAGAGCTCCTGCACCTTCACTTGCTTAATACCAATTTATCCCCTTGCAATTTTACTTCTATCTACTCCCTTTCAGTCTCCAAACCAGAAGCTGAAATTATGGTTTCTAAGGGTTTTGTTGAGATTCTTCATGCTCAAAATTCAAAATCATAGGCTGGTTTGGGTTGGAAGGGAACCTAAGTATCATCTAGTTCCAGAGCCCCACTCTCTTCTTCAGGCTGAACAAACGTTTCATATCTCCCATCTAGTAGCCAGGTGTACCATATTTATTGCTAAAATGAATTTTTCTTAGGAATACTCACAGAGAAACATCATAGAATCATAGAATGGTTTGGGTTGGAAGGGACCTGTAAGATCAAATGTCAGCTAACCCTATAGAATGTCAAAGGTAGAGGACTTCCAAAGCTGAAGCTAGCTGCAAATCTTCACTCCTTGTTCAGCCATAGTCAGATTGGATCTGTATATGGTCAAGAAAACAGGTTTACAACATAGCTGCAAAATGGTAAAATGTATTTGCCTTTTGAATGTGTTTGATTTACACCAAGCCAGAGCTGAGTTTGAGTTAGATAAGTCGGACAGTTGGTAAGGGTCATTGAACTTGAGGATTTCTGTGTCTGTTTTTTGGATGTTTGTAGGGTTGTGTTTTTTTAAAAATAAGGATTTTTCACATGTAGAAGGTTGCAGTAGGAAAATGCGCGTCACACAAGAGGCACAGCTTTGTTCCACAGGTTAGGTTCACATCTCTCAACTGCAAGATTAATATAAGAATTTCATTCTGGTTTTAGAAGTATTTTTAGTTCAATCTCTTCCATTCTCATATATTAAGAACATTGGTGGAATCAGGGACCTTTTTATTTACTATTAATGTTTAACAATTGATTAATGGTTGATTTAATTTTTAGGTCAAATTGTATATCAAGCAAATTTTGGAAGGAATCAAATATCTTCATGACAACAACATCCTTCATTTGGACATTAAGGTAAAGTGCAATGGCAGGTCTAGCTTGTGATAACTTCTTGCTGGTTGGGGAATTGGTGTTCTCTATTTAAGTTATTCTTACAACTAAAAATATTGCCTGCTTTCAATAAACTCCCTTTGTTTTATTTCATCTACTAGCCACTGAATATCCTCATGGTTTATCCTGAAAGGGAAGACCTTAAGCTCTGTGACTTCGGATTTGCTCAGAAGATCATGCCCTTTGAGCCCCAGTTCAGCAAATACGGATCCCCAGAGTTTGTTGCCCCAGAAATTGTAACTCAATCTCCAGTGTCAAAAGCAACTGATATCTGGTAACCTGTCATCTTTCTAAAAAGCTATTGCCCTAGACAGCCTGAACATCCATTAATTTTTAATAGGTAAATTGAGTAGTGATAATAACACAAGATACTGAAAGAGAACACTGAGAATCCAAAACCACTAGGGCAATTTTAAGCTCCTTCTGTCTATTTTGTTCAACTATAGTTGAACTCTGACAGCTAATTAATGAAAGGAGCATCTTAGAGAGGATGATCTTTATTAGAGGCAGCAACTAGGGAGAATGATCCTAAGGGGTTTCCTAGAAAAGACAAGCAAACTCAAAAAAGGTATTTTTAGTCTTTTAAAAACTCTGTGTTTTAAAAATGAAGGATTACTTGAGAACAATTTTTTTTAAAATGTTGAATGAAAAAGAAATGAAGGGTGAAAACCGTACCTTTTGGGATTTATTTTGCTTGGAAAGGAGAGGAAGATGAAGAAGGATAAAGAAATAGTGACAAAAACATTTGTGTTTCCTCTTTCCTCAGGGCTGTTGGAGTCGTCACATATTTAAGGTAAATAAATCTTCTTGGGAGGATTCAATATCCCTTTGTCAGTCAGAGCCCTCCAGTACCTTCAAGTGAAGCACTTGAGCAAAGCACTGAGTCCTTCTATAACAAGGGCAATTCACTCCTTCCTAGTTTCCTAGGGCTTGGGTCACTGTCTCTGCTTTAAGACCTGATAGTCGCTCTCCTTGTAGCTAGCGATGAAAGCACTGGATGAGGTTCAGACTTCCCCTTGCCTGTTTTAGCTAACACCCTACTGTAGCTGTACAAAAGCAAACTCTTAATTCCTTATCTGTAAAACAGGCATAAATAATTCTGTTAAGTGCCATGCAATGCTGAGGCAAAATATGCTGTTAGTGGACATCCTGCTCACAAGCACTGCAAGTCCCACACGTGGAGTTCCTTAAGCATTTTAAAGCCCCTTGTAAGCATTTGTGTTTCTGTCATCTGAATAGCAAATGAAAGTCTAAAGTCTGTCTCCCTTTATTATATGTTGTTTGATAAATAAGCCTAACATGCAAGTCTCCATTTGCTGGAGAGAACGACAGAGCAACCCTTCTAAATATCCAAAATGGGGAAATTTCGTGGACCATTCCTGATTTTGTTCACTTGACTGAAGATGCAAAGGATTTTATGAAAAGGATCCTACAGCAGCACCCCAAGTGAGTGCACTTTCATGCTTCCTACAGCCAGTGTGCAAAGATCTTAGTGTCTCAGCAGGCAGATGTTAGCTCATCAGAACTGTGGTTGTCTAGAAAAGTAGAAATCCGAGTGAGATGTGGTGTGTTATGCTCTAACACTTCTTTATTATTCCCCATTACCCAAAGCACAACTTGGCAATTTGTGAAATTGGCCCAGTTCTGGTATGGTGATGTCCTTACTCTTCAGGGCAGATGAGTTTCTGAAATGACAGAAGTGGAAAGAGCAAGGACTGGTTTAGAAGGAGTTATGAGAGAATTAAATAATATTAACCACATTCATTAAGTAATTTCAAGTACCAAAGGCAGCTTGAAGGCATGTTTGCAGGCACTTGCTTTTTAACTTAATTTCTATTCTTTCTGCCTGCTGCCGAAGCTATTTTTGCTCAGGCCAATTAAAAAGTCAGAGTCACTCTCAGGGCTGCGCCTGACACTCTTGAACAGGCTCCCTGCAGAGTGCCATGGGGTCTTCCTGGGGATCTGCAGGGAGTCTCTGACTGAAAAAGGAGAATTGTTTCCCCTCAAGAGGAGGAAACCTTGGGTTGAAAGCCTCTGTCTCTTTGGCTTCTGGCTCTAAACCAGCAGCCTAAGGATACACATAAAAGTGTGTGTGTGTGCCCATCTTCAGGAAGATCTTATGGTTGCTGCTGGAAGTGACTTGCTACTAAAATAGTGATCTTTTCTCTTATCAGAGCCCGGCCTAGTGCCTTGGACTGTCTTTCACACAAGTGGTTCATGGTAAGTTTGTCCTGGGTTTTTATTAGATATATTAGAATTATTGAGGTTGAGAGAGACCTTTGGAAGGGCAGCCTTTAAAGCAGCTTGGTATTATTTGCCAGTTCATTTTTTCTCCTGGTCTCTTACTTTTTATCCTACAGAGAAGCTCAGGCATGGCTCTCCGGAAACAGAGGATACATTGGTGCTTACATACCAAGATAACTTTCCTTTCAAAAGACAGAGGTTACTGCTGACATGAGCTGACATAACATGTCCGCGTAGAAAAGAAACTGGCTTTGCAGAGCAAAGTTATGCTTTACATTACAATGCCTAAGAAGAAAAGCTAAAAACTAACAATAACAAGAAAAAAAAATAAATTAATGGCATGCATTAAATAGGGTTTGCTTTTATCATTGAAAAGCTGAGATTGTTTATAATTCACCCAAGAGGGAATTGTAGCGTTCAGTCTACTGTAACTTTCCTGAAATAAACAATTCTGGAAGAAGGGGATCCTAAAAACGAAAATCTCAGGTAATGCAGTCAGGATTTTCAAACAATTATTTTTCAATCTTAGTTTCCTATCTTTCCACCTGGCAGCATAATCCCCCCCTTGAAGCAGCTCATTTCATTAATACGAAGCAGCTCAAATTCATTGTGGCTCGGAGCAAGTGGCAGGTGAGTTGGCCTTAATCTATGCTGGTTCTTTTTAGTTATACATATTTTTAATTATGTTTGTACTTTTAAAGTCTGCCATGCTAGAACAGCATGCACAGCGGAGATCTCAGCTTGGCTATCAATGGGGAATAAGCCCAGGAGAGAGCAGTCAATGGATGTGGCAGAAATTAATTATCTACGCTTTTACTGCATGAAAATCATTCAATTTCATGCAGGTGCTCGTGAAATGCATGTTTATGTCTAAGTTAGGTACCCTCAGACACCTTTGCAATTGGTGCTGAATTAGACAGGTCCCAAGAAGACTCCTCTTTTCCTGAAGTTTTCTAAAATAACCAGAATGATTGCCTTCTGAAGATGTCTGTTTCTCTTTGTTAGCAGCAACAGGAGGCCAGCTGCTCAACTATAACTAAGATGTCTTACATGGCACAAGGTAGAGCAGATGAATCCTACCTCCCACAGTACGACCTAAGTCACTGCAGGTTGTACTGCAGTTAATGGCTTAAAGGCCATTTACTCCAGCTAGGCTCTCATCTGACGTATTCCATTAAAAACACTTTTCCATCTGCTTTGAGTGGCCAGATTGTCTTTGAAAACCTCATGCAGGGTCCTGCTTCCCTGTTAACATCAGTAAGTATGGCCCCTGAAGTCAGTGTAGTTTCACCTCTGTGAGTGAGAGAAGAGGAAAACTTGTACAGAAGTGAGGCCTGGACTGATGATATGTACAGAACGGTGTACAAGGCAATGTGTTATTAAATTAGTATGTGGGGAATTTAAGAGTGCAGAAGCTCCATTTGGTATGCTTGCTTTACCATACTTCCACCACACTTCCATTTGATTGTGCTATATTTTGTTCTGCTTTTCAGCGATCTCTGATGTGCTATAAATCCATACTGGTAATGCGGTCTATCCCAGAAATCCTAGAAAGGACTCATGATAACACCTCCCTGGCCATCTCCCGACATCTTATTGAAGAAAGCACTTCATCCAGTACCAGTGGCTCCTCTTCTGACAATGAAAATTCCAATTTCCCCAAGAAGAGGCACTTTGGCTCTACACCAGAACTCCATTTGTCCATATTTGATGCACCAAGCCACCAGGAGCCCCCAAAACATGTAAGTGAAGAGAAGCACTCCAAAATCCCAGGCCCTCCAGTAAAACCTATAAGGAGGAAGTATGCTTCAGTGAAAGCTGAGGTGAGGGAAAAATCACCTACAGAAAGCAAAGAGCTCATGGCAAATATCTTAAAGGAGAAAGAGGAGGGGCTCCATCCTGGACTTCAAGATGAAAGAGCAGAGCAGTCCCAAAGAAGTGGTGCTACTGAGCCTTCATCAGTGAGGACTTCCACAGAAAGCACTTTGCCTCTATGTCAGGAAGAAAAAACAGATGTATTTTTACCTGACAAGGACAGAGTTGAAAAAGCTGAGCATGGGACAGAAAAGCCACCCATCTGTGTTCCCAGACAGAGTGTCATTAAAAGCACTTTCTACAGCCAAGCAACTGAGCTACCTGCAAGGGGGCCTTCCTCACCAGGCAGGGAGTTCAGAAGGCACCTGGACAGAGCCAGAAGGACTTTCCGGAAGGCTGGATATTCAAAGGTGCCCCTCAGTGGTCTTCGTGAACCCCTTCTAGAGCAGTTTGAACTGGAAGAAGAAGAAGAAGGGAAGTCTGATTATGGAGGTGATCACAGGGAAAATCTGCTTGGTTCCTTGACCAAATCAGCTTCATTTGATACTGCAAGAAAACCACCACATCCTGCCATTGTTGGTGCTAGCCGAAGCCGTTCCCTGGATGACTACAGGCTGAGAGCCTCAAGATCACTGAGGGAAGAAGATATTTTGGAAGAAGACTGTGATGTATTGTCACAGGAAAGTTGCCCTGAAGGCAGTGGCCACTGTGACATTTCTGCAGTGCCTGATAAGGGATTTTCTGTAGACGCTTCAAAGCAAGAGGACTTAAAGAGAGTGAGCAAGGATTGTTCAGAAGAGAAGCCCCTTCTTTCCACACAATGTGAGGGTAATGAGTGTCCAACAGATTTTGTGCAACAGCTAGAGAGACTTCCAGTGTCACCTCATAGGAGCGAGAATAGGAAACCTTTACTGAAGAAGTCAAAAGCTACTTATATTGAGGAGGAAATTGATGATTTGGAAGGCAAAAGCCCCATTCTAACTGCCCAGTGCTCAGCTGTAGCTGCATCATCAGCTCAAAAACATGAAAGCATGCACAGGGAACATCAGGTGTCTGAGCAGCACGAGGCCTCCTGTCTCAGCGGCAAGGATTCTGATGATTTGGAAGGTGGACCCCCAGGTGTCTTGACTGCTTCTCAAACACAAGTTGCTCCAGTTTCAGTCTATGAGCTAGAACATGAGGAATATCCAAAGGTTCATGGTGAGAGTAGAGGTGTTGCCTTAGAAGGGGGAAGCTGTGATGCTGGAAAGACTGTCTCACCATTGCTCCACAGGGATCAAAGACAGGAGCTGTCACATCACAGGTCTTCTTTTTACAGTGATGAGGAATCTGCTGCGCTGGAGGGCTTAGTGGATGAGATGGTTTCCCTCTCTGAAGAGATGAATGTTTGGGCAGATTCAGTTTCTGGTGAGGAGGAAAACAGAAAGAACATCTCTCCTCACACAGAAATGGTCTACCAAGGTAGCCAAGCACCCACAGAAACTTCCTTCCTTTCGGTACAAGGAGGTAAAAGTGGAGAAATCTCTGAGCTGAACCTTGCAGAACCCTATCCTGTCGCCAGTACGGAGTCAATGGTTCTGAAAGGGCAGGGAGCACAGATGGCTCCTCATGAATGTGAGCATCTGGAGGACTTGGCATTTGAGAGTGCCACTTCTAGCCAAGCAAGTGTTTCCTCAACAGATAGCTTGGACACTGGAAAAAGACACAGTCAAGTGTCAGTGAGCCAGGACACTGTTAAACATCCAGAAGTTTCTTTAATGAAAATCAAAGACCTGTCAGATGAAACACCCAGCCTTGGCAGCGGAGCTCCAAAATTTGACATCTCAGAAGTAGAGCCTGCCTATTTGAATTTCTCTGACTTGTATGACATTGTCTATTTTCCATTTGAATTTATGAACTATAGGAAGGCTCCACCCAAACCAACTGGTAGAAGGTTTATTCCATTTGGGGAAAGGGCAAGATCCCCTCCTGCAGGACATTTGCATAAGGATAAAAGGCTGTGCATCAGAGAACAGGCAGAGGACAAGAAAAGGAAGAACCATTTGGAAATATCTGAGGATTCAAAGGCAACTAACTTATTAGCCATTGGGAAACGGTCAGAGAGTCATAAGGAAATGTATGGCCCCCAAAAGGACTCAAGTGGTAAGCAGAAAAGCTCAGTCTACAGCAAGCCAGGACTCTTTAAGCCATATGCAAGGTCGCAGTCAGTGGAGCAGTCAGTGGAGCAGAGTCTGAAGACGAAAGTAAAAGCTTCTGTTGCCCATATATCAAGAATCCTAAAAGGAAAGATATCTCCTGAGCCAGAGGAAGGGGAAGGTAAATATTTTACTCTATGACTTCATAGATTTGTTGCTATAACTGGGCTCTGCTAGATCTGCCTTTTCCCTTTTCCTCAGCGTATCTGAGGCTGTGGCTAGGCTGTGATTGCAAAACTGGCAGTTGCATGTTATGAAATCAGTGGTCTTCAGCTCCACTAGCTCTGTTACTGGCTCACTTCAGTGCAGAGTCAGCTGGGTTAATCTGCTGATGGCAGTGGCTTAAATTCCCCTGTCTGTGTTTGTACAAAAGCAGATCATGGCTGGATGATGCTTTCTTTGCTGCAGTTTCTTCTGCAGTTATCATCTGACCATGGTAAATCTTTAAAGCTAAAGTTCCTGGGAGAAGTTGGTGAGCTTACCCTGACTGCAAAGTTCATGTCACTGGACTACAGAATCTGTCTTTTCTTCTCTGCCACCCCTAGATATGCCCTGTTGTTTCAGAACATCATTGTGTTTGTAATAGCTGTCACAGCCTTCTCTGTTGACTGAGAGCTTGTTAATAAAGAAACCTGTGATTGCTGAGCTATTTATGTGTTAACAGCAGAACCATGTGCTCTAAATGGATACCCCAGGGAAAAGGATGGCCTAGAATGACTTCTCATCCTTTCTTGAAACAGAGTATGGTGAGCTGAGAAGTGAGGTAGTAGAGAAAGAGCTGTTAACAGGGGCTGAAGGATCTCTGAAGAGGAAATCAGCACTCTCTTCATTCAAGTTACCAAGCCTCATGCCAAAGGAGAAAGGTATTGTTATTACATAAGTCATCAGTTAGTTTTACCATGAAAGTTAGTTTTAACCATGCCAAGTGCAAGGTCCTACAGCTGGGGTGGAGCAATCCCAGGCACAGCTACAGGCTGGGCAGAGAAGAGATTCAGAGCAGCCCTGCAGAGAAGGACTTGGGGGT
>WYDI02005498.1:0-32569 GCA_009867235.2 Psittacus erithacus
GGTGCCATGGTTTAGTGTGAGGTGTCCCTGGCCATGGCAGGGGGGTTGGAACTGGATGATCTTAAGGTCCTTTCCAATCCTAACTATTCTATGATTCTATGTTTCTAGGGGTAACTAATCTCTAGATAATCATTCAAGTTCACTGTTATGTTCTTTGAAGCAGTATCTCTGCTGTCAGCTTGGGGAATAGCTTTACCTAAAACTAGTTATTTCCTTTCCCTTGTAATTCAGGCTGCCTGGAGATACTATGCTACTAACCCCAACAGGATTGATCTAGTTGCTACCTGGAGGTTTTATGAATCAATTGTATCATTTCCATTTTTCAGGTAAGTGCACCGTCCACCTCCCTATTTTCTGTGAAGTAAAAGGACAGGAAGCATAGACTTTATGTAGATCAGTGAGGCTTCTGTAGGTAACAGATCATTGCCTGTTAACTTCCTCACTGAGAATGAAAAACATGCTTTTGGCTTCTGGATCCATTTCTTTTCCCTTCCCTTGGTGGGACATATTGGGGCACATGGATTACTAGATCAGGGGTTCTCATGTTGGTATTAAACAGAGAAGGCTGCCTCACCATTACCTTCCATTTGTAAGACTTAGGAGTTTATCGCCCTGGAAATCTCAATTTCTTCCTCTGTAATTTTGATCCTGATAAAGTTTTAGCCCTGGATTTTGGAGATGCCGGTACTTCTCACACCATCTATGCTGCAGTCATGTACTTTAAGCTAAGGGCTGCACAGAAAAATCTTAGTTTTCCTTCTTTACCTCAACAGGCCTGAGAATTTTGTTATTCCCGGAGGTGGCCATGGCATGTGAACATAATTAATGCTTGTTAAAGGCTTCTCTTTTGGCAATACCAGTTGCTTAACGAGATAATTCAGAGAAGGACAGCCAAAGCATGTTTCAGACTGTCTCCCACTGAAACTATTCACTGAAGGTTCACAAGAAGACTTTTCTGGGGAGCTGGGGTCATGGTTTTATTTTAATCACCACTTCTGAGTTCAATGGAAAACATTCCATACCTAAATACATTCAAACTCAATGGATACTCATATGTTTATGGATATAAGGCTGTCTGATCCTCATTTCCATGTCTCTTGACAAGATGTCTTTCAAGCAGGTACTTTCCTCACCTTGAGGTCTTAACATATTAAAATGGTTGCCCTATGAAACCAAGACTTTTAGCTATAGGCTATCAGCTGCTAGCAATGGGCATTACTTATTGAAGTTTATGCTTAAACTTTCATTCTGGACCTGCTGTTATGCCTCATTCTGGAAAAAAATGTACCCTTAAACTACTGCTTAGCTCAGAGGACTCCACATATAAGTTGTGCTCAATGAGCTAATATTGCAACTGTAGTTGCTGCTCAAAATTGACTTGCAGAAACATTTCAGGCTCCTACCTTCACAAAGGGCAAATTAGAAATGCTAAGCCTTTATTATATTCACAATATACTTCTTTAGGATTGATTTCACATATGTCTAAAAGGAAACCTCAAGAAGAAACACCACAAATGTTTAATTGAGGTTTAGTGTATTTCCTTTTTTTTATTCCTTCTCACTATGTATTCACAAACTCTCCATTACAGAGTCATTTCTAGAGGGTTTCTTGACCTCAGGCTTTGTTCAGAGACCAATTCTCAGGCTACCTGGAGTCTAGGTTCGTTACTGTGACTTCAAGCTTGTTTGCTGTATGTAGGTTCTTCTGTGACTCAAATGTGATCTGAAATTTAAGAGGTGCTTTGCAAATAAGGTCCTGGGAGAGAGGGCAATGGAGTTCATTTTTCACCAAAGACTGGATTGCCAGACTGAGCAGCACAGATTGGTTTCAGGAACCTATATCGCTTTCTTTGCTTTATGGCTAGTTGAAAATGCAGCTTTTATCCTGCTATCACAGAACAAAAGAGGTATAAACTATTAGCAAGGGATTAGCAACTTATGTTTTAAAAATTTGCTGAATTTATTATGTAATTCTTCTCTCCTTGTTTTCTTGTAATGCTTCCTCTCTTCTATAAAAGGAAAGAGCAATTGGATGGCGCTGCCAGGTACGTAGCTGCCATTATTATAGCCTTGTTTTAATACCGTGGTTGGAGGATTCAGGTTAAATGGTTCTTTGTGGATTCATAAGCTGTTAACCAAAACATGCTACTAACACTACAGGTAGTGACTAAAAATGATTAACCAATCCATTTCCTAATTGCTTGTTTTTTTTCCCAATTTAACAACACAGCTAAAATACTAATCCTATAAATGCAGTGTTGCTTGCTGATTGTCTGTAAACAGCTTTATTGTTTGTTATGATTGATCATAGTCAATATTTCTTCTGATTCATGTCAGAAAACCAGGATTTAACATCCAGATTGTTCTGGGATGACTTTAAAGTTCTGCTTCATGCTATTGCTTAACAGTCCTGTACAGAGCAATGTTGCCATGTAAGAGATCAAGTCTGTGTCAGTTCACCATGTTCAAAGATTTCTGGACGATAAATACTAAGATGGATGGCTAAGATGGATCAGCAGCATAGCCAATCTCTCTGGCAGTACTAGAAAAGGTACATTAGGTTTGAGGCCTTGGTGTCACCCCTGCTGAAACAGATGGTAAAGTTCCCAGTCACTTTGGGAGAATTTACAAGAAGAAAGAATGAAGGAATCATCAATCCTAATACTAGTCAGTCACTGAAGATTACAGCAGAGCAGTCATTGCCAGTCAAACTGAAGGTCTCAGACGGAAATGATATATTTATAACCCCCTCCAGCTAAGTTGCAGATTTAAAAGCACATAAAATAATTCAACTTCCTAGGCTGAAAACATGAAATACTTAATGCTAAACTGCTGTCAATGGATCACCCACAATGAAAGTCAATAGCAATTAAAAGGATGAATAGTTCCTCAGACCTGTGCGCAAGCTATTCCTATTTGCATCCCCATTTGCAGCACAGAGAAAAAAAGCAAGAATTGCAGCAAAATTTGAGCAACACATGACAGCCTCAGTAAAGGAAGTGGGGAAAAAACATTCACACTTGCTGTTCTGCTATGAATGTTTGGGGTTCAAACCTCTTTTAACAGAGAAGAAAAACCTATCCCAAGTTTTCTTACTATACAGGCAAGTGCTGTAGTGCTGAATTATTTGGAAAAGATATCTTCCCCCTCTTGTCACCACCATCATGAGCTAACCTGCTTCTCTTCAAAGACTGCCTATATGGGAGTTACCTATTTGCTGAACCGCTATGAATCGAGTACTGTATATCCATGACACTGCCCAGGCTAAGCAGTCATGAGGAAGCTCAGTTTTATTAATGTAGGTGTCTGGAGATTTTAGCCATCTCCAGTTTGGTGGCAGCTGAATTTTGGCATTTAATATGTGGGAGAGAGCTTAGGAGTTGAAATCCTTTTTGAGTATGTATCTCCATACATTAAGCGAAAACATGTTCTGACTTAGATACAGCAGCAGATTAAAAATAGGCAAGTGAATGATTGCTGCAGTTTGCTGCTGGTCACAGCCTCACTAGAGAAGTTCCTGCACCTGCAGTGACAGAACAGTTTGTGCAGTAGCTTCTGAGTTAGTGTATCTTTAAGGTCAGTAGAAGAAGTCATTTTATGATGACGCACTGGATTAAAAATGGAAAAGAATGACTCATGGCTTAAAATCTGTAAAACTGTAATCCCAAGGCCCCTTTTTGTTGCAGGATGGATCTTGATTTTATGTTGTGACATATATAATAACCTTCAGCAAAATAATCAGTAAACCTGCATTGGAGCTTTCCTGTTAGCAGCAATGTGTTTGTGGAAGTAAGCAGTCAATTAAAGGGACTGGAAACCCTCCAGGTAAACAGACAAATGATGGTACTTGTGGGAGCATCCACTGAGTTCAGTAGACATGGGACTGAGCCATAAAATCTGGTTGTTTTGACAGTACCACCTCCCATCTTTCATAAAACTCTTATTTACAGACCAGATAATTAAAAAAAAAAAATCATCTTCCTCCTACAGTGATTTAGTATAGAAAGTATTACTCATACTTCATTGCAGTTTGTGTTTAAGGCTCTATTGAAATAAATGAGCAATAAGGGAACACAGTTCTACAGGAGAGAACAGCCCATGAGAGCACTCAGTCTCCAGGTTCTTGCATCAGTTAAGTACTTAATGGGAAAGCTGTAGTAATAAACAGTTTTGCCTGAATAGTGATTGATAAAGGAGGGAGAAGAATTGGTCCAAAGCTTGCCCTAAAGAATCAGAAAAATTAACTGGTTAATAAGCTAAAAATAAGGCCTTCCTGTGTGAAAATTTGGGGATGCATGGCACCTTCAGCAACAGGGTTTCTATTCGATGGTGTGAAAGCTCTTTAGGAACTCTACAGTAATGGAGTTGAAGTCCATGAGAAGTCCTTCTAGGATCAATCCTTGGAAGTAGGAGTTGGCACCATGACAAAGTCACAGCTATATGCAGCTTCTTGCTGTTCTTAGACCATTTGGGAAAAACACAAGGGAGACAACAGAGTGGAAGAGTCCATTTCAGAAGTTGGATCCCAAGGCAAGTCTACTGGGAAGAACTTGTGATTGTAGAAAGCCAATTAAAGTTTGGTAGCAGCCCAAAGCTTTATTGAAGCTCCCTTTAAACTAAAGCTGTGAAGATGTGAGATATGATGAAAAGCACATTGGACTACCCTTCAGCTAAACAGTAGGCTGGGTTCTTTAAGTAGTGAAGTGGAACATATGATGCTGCTGTCTTAAGAATAGCATTTTCCCTACATGCCCTCTATAGTTCCCAAAACCAGGAGGAACTGGGGTCATGTTGCTGCTCACTGGTGAGGAGCTGACTGACTTCATGCCAGAGATGCCACTACCTAGTCTTTCCTTAATCAATGCCGTAACCTAGCACCCAATGAAATCTAGTCCTTCCTATTATGCAAGTATGAAAGAGTGCCTATAATGTAGTGCATTTCTGTATTGCCAGCAGTAACAGCATAATGAAAATAAAATCAAATTTTTAAAGGTGGAAAATTTCACTGTCAACATTTCTTTTTAATACATCTGCCCAAAACACGAAGGAGTAAAAAAACGCCGCTCTGATCTGCACACTACATTAACTACTAATGAAAGGCTGTTCCCATTCTTTTTCATAGAGCTTTTCATGGGTAATCATTAACGTCTCATCTTAATAACTTTTCTTCACTTTACAGTAATGTCATGTTTAGTAGGGAGTCATTCTTTGGATCAAGCCTCACAAGAAAACTTAGGTATATACATTCAAGTAACAATCAAGCCTTACTCTTTTCATATTTCTTGCATGCCATTCTCTGCCTGCACTTTCTGTTTTTACTACAGTAGTTCATCTAACCACCATAAAAAGGGCAATAAGACTGGATAGTTATTTAAGCATAAAAATAAAGTTGCATGACCTTGCAGATAGTTCATTGTTCTGCTGTTCAGAAAACATGGGTATAATCTT
This sequence comes from Psittacus erithacus, assembly GCA_009867235.2. Taxonomy (NCBI): domain Eukaryota; kingdom Metazoa; phylum Chordata; class Aves; order Psittaciformes; family Psittacidae; genus Psittacus; species Psittacus erithacus. Next base: position 5,449 of record WYDI02005498.1, read on the forward strand.
GGCTCTGCCAATGATCTGCTTAGAAACGAGTGCTTCTCTCTGTTTTCATAGAATGAGAATGATACTAACCTACTCTGCAAATAATTTAGAAATTTACTGTAAGAAAAATACACTATAAGAGCTAAATAACATTCCTTATGCAGTCCCAACCCTGCCAACTCAAATTCATGCAAGTTACTTTGCATCTGAGCTCAGTAGAACAACATCTCCGCATGTGTATTTGCAGGTTCTGGTTCAGCAAATGGAAAACAAGTGGATGCTTTTGATCATCTGAATAACGTTAGTGACATGCTTAAATATCTTGCTGAACTGTGACCTAAGATGTGGGGCAAGAATTTTATCTTCCTGCAAAGAGATATATAAATAATTTGTGGTGCTTCAGGAATCTGAAAGACATATCATCAGGAATAATATTTTGACTAAACTGTCAAGCATTTTATTCTACTCCACACAAACATCTTGCTATCATTCAACTTCAGCTCTTTGTTCTCATTCCCACTTCATTTCACAACCATGAAATCATCGACACACAACTCGGCTTTTCTAGCTGAAGCTCTTTAGCTTTTGGAGATCTGCTAGTGAAGCACTCAGTTTTTTCATTGCATGATTGGCCATGCAAAATATTCAAGAGATACTGATTTTGCAGTTTATTTTACTGGTCAGTACATGGAGATATGGTCACTGCAAAGTAAAGAGTGGGTCAACATCCATGATGGCTACATCCATTGAAGAAAAATATCCATCCTGTTTTCACAAAGAATCAAACTTGGATCATTCTCCCCATGGATTTATGTGACATTGCTTATTTTTACCCATTTCAAATCATTTTAGAAAGTGTGAATGAGAAGAGGCACTAAGCAAAGTGTGTGTAAGGACTCTTTCTCTTTCTGAAAGGTGTCAAAGTTAAACCCAAGTTAGGACTTGTTAATGTTTCTGGGCAGATAATCTAGATGGTAGGTGAGTTTGGATTTAAAGTCGCACCTGCTCTTAAATACCAATGATGATATACACCACCAAAGAGGGTCAAAATTGCTTGGCTGAAAAGAAATATTTACTCCGCAGACATTCGAAACATGCAAATTAAGACCTCAAGATTCAGGGTGCAAAGTAACTTCAAATAAAGACATTAGTTGTCAGAAGTTGTTCTCAAATATTTTGAGATTGAACATTTTTGTGAGATCCTTTCTATAGCAAAGAATGTTAATTGGTAAAAGGGAAAGCCAATTCGCCACAGTTCAGAAGTACCTCGGAAATGTAGAATGCTGTTTGGTTTATATTAAGAAAACTCATGGACTCCCTGAGTGTGTTCCCTGCAGGGTTCATGGCTGTCCTCATAATGTTAGTTTTGTGCTTATCTATTGGGAATAGTTCAAAGAAGCATACTTCTGGAAATCTTATTCAGAATGTTTAATTTTCCAAAGCTACATTCACTCAAATAACTACAGCTGATAATGTACTAAAATATTGGATTAAGTATGACTGCCTTTTGCCTCCAGTTCCTTGAGACCAACTAAATCTAGTGATCAGCTAAACTGTGAACAATATGGGAACATTTCTTGATTTCTATTAGTCTGTGTTAGGTGAGAATGGTAAATACATGGAAGAGGCCTGTGTTTGATTCACTGTTAGCATTAATTCATTATTTTTCTTCTCATACATGTACCATTTGTTTATGAAACTCCAAGACTAGGCAAAGCACAGAGTGGAGAGTATCTGACTTGCATGATGGGATGTAACTGCATTATTTCCTTGCATGACTGTTTCTGGAAAAGTATTTCTAGTTCAGTGGTTCCCACTCTTTATACTGAGGAAGAGAAAAACATCTGCTGGAGAAGCCAGCCATGTTTTGTATATCCAGCCATCAAATTCGTCTCTCAGATGGTCTAAAGTCATTCCCACTGCTCTTGGAGAGCAAGAATCTGAGAGCTGAATTTTTCTTCAGGTAAGAAGCTTCCAAGCCAAAATGTCTGCGCTGCTTCTGCCTTCCTCCCTTTATGGAGGTCTGCATCTATCACAGAGCTGAGGAGTTCTCATTCTGGGACTCCACTTCAAAGATAAAGGTTTGGGCAATATTTTTGTTCCATCCAAGGGAGGGGATGCAATAGCATGCAAGACAAGCAATGGCAACATATCCACGCTAGTCAGAGAAACTGCCCTGCACTTTTATCAACATGCTTGGGACTAATTTGAATCTCCTGGTTTCTGGAACTGCACTGGAAGTCGGGATTCACATTTATTGAATGTAAGGAAGCCAAATAAAGTCAAACCACTGTCCCAACAGGAGAAAGAGTAGCTAATATCAGTAGGAGGAGCCTGAAAGACAAGCAGCAGTACATGACCCTGCGGGTGGGAACCACTGTCCTAGCCATTCTCATGAAGGATGATGTGATCTGCGCATGTTTCATACTCTGAGACCAAGCCACGAGCATGCTGTTTCAATGAAGGAGGTTGTGTCATTAGAACAAATGTTTCCTAAGTTTTTTTTTTTAAACAGCACAATGAAAACAAAAACCCCAGCAGACCCAGATTTCATCCCTTGGAAATGAGAATAAAGTCCATTTTCTTTTTCTGATGACAGCTAGTCATTACCTGGAACAAAGCTTGGGTTTTGTTTTGGTTTCTTTCTGTATACAATATATTGTTGTATTTTTTCATGTGAAGCTGATGAATTAATTATTTTCTGATGATTCCACTGCTCTGGCTGCCTGGATATGAACACAATTGTCTATATTTGTTGCATAAACATACTGTTATGAATCTGAATGTTACTTTAAGGGTTAATCATCAGGATCAATTAATGAGGAAGGCTTCAGCTCAGATAGATAACTTTGACTTAGACTAACGACTTCTCATCTGGATCTTTCTGTAGTCAATAACAAGAGATAAGTCCCTCCCAAATGTAAAGTCATCCTGAAGTGAAATGGAGCTGAACTGCACTGTAGGTTGCTAACTTCCCACTGATTAGAGAAAGAGGTCAAAAGATTAACCTTAGACAGGACATTTAACCGTTTAAACAGTTTAAGACAGATCAGAGGAGTGCTATTATACCTAGGATGCTCAAGCAACAGTCTCAGGACAACAATTTGCTCCTAAACTGATCAAACTTTTCCTAAACTTATCAAGGAAAGCTGAGAAATCCTCTAGAAAGAGAATTTGGGAAAGCTTTTGATTGGTATTATCTACCTTAAACTACTTCCTCCAAAATCAACCATAAATAAGTGTGTATGCAGTGGAAAAATATCACTGCACATAAGTAGCTTTGTGTGCTGAATGAGAGGAATATTTTGGTCTTTTTTGATCTATAGTAGGATATGAAATCGTCATCACTCCTATTCTTGTATAGCACCATGGCAGAGATTTCTTCATACATTGCCTATATTTCTGTCCTATACTGAAACAAAAAAGATCCTCTAGATTAATGTCTTGGACAATTTACATTATCCACTAAGCCTTTTCCTACTGGTCTGATCCCTACAATGCTTCCTTATGTTTTGGTAAGGAAAGCAGTTACTACAGGAGTTTTAAGGGGCAAATTTGAGAGATCAGAGTATGCATTTTGAAGGACTAAGCAAGTTTCTGGAAAGAGAGTTAGAGGCCATGCGTAATGAGAACTATCTCCCAGCACAATATTAAACTGCTTTTTATAAGCAATCTTTTGTCACACCTATTTTTCTGCTTCTTCATCTTCCAGATTCTCCACCTTAAACATATTCTTGTTTTGAGAACTTCTTTGTGTTCTATAGTGTTACATCCAATACATTACTCAAAGCCAATGCATACTATGTAACCACTGCTTGCCTATGAGGAAATCATCTAAGGCTTACTTCTAGATTTCATCCTTCTTTTCCTGGAAGCTGTCTCCAGAAACTCTTCATCCAAGATATCCAATCTTGAAATCCTGCAGAACGGATGGACTAGCCTCTCCTTTCATTTGAGAGTCATTGGCGACCCATTGATATCCCCACCAGGAAAAGCTGATCATCACAAGCAGCCTGTTGTACATACAATTTAGACCTAGAGAAAAATGTCTTCATTTTATTATCACTGATTAGATCTACTCATCCTAAAACTGCTTCAATTTCTTCCTTCTTGTAGCTTATTTTACCACCATGCCAAGCACGCTTAATTGTTCTTTTCTTTTCTTCATATTGAAGACTTCACAAGCTCATTCTCTCTAATGTCTTCACACCCATCAGTTTATATTGCCTGGCTGACACTGTTATCATTTAGCAAGACGTTTGGTGCACATCCTTTTCAGTGATGTGCTATGTTTCCAGACTCTTCTTGACCATCCTTCTTGAAATTAATTCCTCCTTCAGACTTTGATTTTATTACTAGTGAGACACAATAATTTATTTTGCCTATTTATTTTCCCAAAATAAAGCCACACAGAAGTCAGTCGGTTGACATTCACTTCCTCAGCTTTATTTTTCATTCCCTTTCAAAACTTTCTCAGTAGCTGTCATCTTCTCTTGTGTATATATTTCCTATGTATATGGTAGGTGAGCATCTGAAGAATCCAGATTTCACAGAAATGCTGCAGAGTTAAGATATCTGTGCTGTAAAGCACTACCGCTCTCAAACCTGGCCTCTGCTACAGAGAAGTGAAAGTGATGCAGAAAAGAGGCTACAGGTTTCTCCCTATCTTGTTAGAGCACAAATCACTTGTTGGGACTCTGCACTCACCGCCAGTTCAGTCTTTAGAGCACCTTGGTGTATCGATCAGATCAAGATCAACACCCAAAAGCGAGCACTGTGGAAGTTACATTTTCAGTAAGTTCTTGAGACTGAACATGAGATTGCCATGCACATTCTGTGGTGGTTAATTTGCTGCAGATGTCAACAAGTAACACTTATTTTTATACAAAGAAGGATGTAATCCCTGATTTTGCTCTGTACATTTGTCTGTATTTTGAATATCTTCCCCCCGTGCCATGAATTCCTCAGGAAATGACACAAAGTCTGAGTAAAATTAATACCATCCACTTAGGTTGTTCTAATTCTTCAAATCCATGCTTTTATCTTCTGGAAATATATCAGGATTTCTTGTGTCTCCATACTTAAACAAATCCTTCTTAGTTGCTACTTCCGTACTTGCACACACATATACACTTCATACATGCAATGACAGGGCAAGTGTCTGAATTTACTAGGCTGTAGAAATTGCATTCACAAGTATTGTCATGTCAACAAGAAAACTCAGAAGGCCTGAAAAAGCCTCTTACACAAAGGTTTAGTGCTTCCATCTTCTGTGACAAGGAAGCTCATATTTCATTACCTCCTGCGTCAAAGAAACATTAATTAACCAGATAGTAGAGTACCTCAATAATTCATATTAAAAAGAAACAAAACAACTAAACAGAAACCCCTGCAACAGCTATGATGTTCAGTGCTTGGATCAGGTAGGAATTTTGTGAGCGGACAACTGCAGTATTCCTACCAGAGTCAGCACTCCTATAAAAGCTGTGATGTGTCTTTAAATCTCACCTTTATCATTCTAAAAGGTATGTCCTACAAACTTCCATTGCGGTGGGATACTGCCACAGACAGAACCCTGAGATACAAATTGATGCCTCTTTCAAAGAGGTGTACCAATGACACCAGAGGTTATAGAACTTAAAAATAATCCATCTGACCATGATAACTCCTTAAACAGAGGATAGATAGTTCTGTGAGTGAGACCCTTCTCTTGCAAAGTCTGCACACAAGTCTCCATCTATCTTTGCCCACTGTGTCCTTGCATGGTGGACCCTTGCTACGCGTGCCTCTCCTGCCAGCAAGCTTAGTGGCTTCAGCCAAGTATGCTGCACAGGTATCTCTGCATACCTATGAAACCTCTTTCCTCTTGTCACCACTGCTGTTTGTCCTTCAGCTCTGCTCCCATCTGTGGCTTTCAGAAACCTGCTAGCTGTGGTGGCTTCTTCCCTCCCACCCTTCAACCTGCTTAACCCGTGTCCCTCACAGAGCTCCCCCTTGGCCATGTGTGCTCAATTCACCTCTGCTCATAGCTGTCCTACATTGCAATGTCCAGGAACAGGTTAAAAGGCAGGCTTTCTTCCCATGGCATAGCCCCATTTGTTTTTTAGCAAATGTGAAATTAACAAATATTTAATCAGCAAATTGAACAAGCAAGTCAAATATTTTTACCATCTATCGCCTACAGAATCTTCAGACCATATATAAGCTGATTGGCTTGATGGCAAATTCCTTTTGTGTTGCTCTTTTCTTTGGCGTTAGTAATTGCCTTTAAGTCTGTTACAGTCACTAGGCTGTCAGAAGGGTTATTAATGTAGGTAGATGTGGCAGGTAGATGAAATTCTAGCTATATGTTGTCACTGAAGGACAAATGTCTTTGGTCAGTGTATCTGTAAAACGACAGTGCAAGGAATCATCAGAGGAACAAAATGTGTCAGTTTGCTGCAATTCATATAGGTCACCTTGATTTCTACGTAGTGAGAGATGGCTGAAAGTGAATGGTGAAGAGAACTGGGTAATCTGCCCTACTATGTACCTAGTTATTGCTTGGCAATGACTTTACAATATTTTGCTAATAGTTTATTTAGTTCACAGCACACCTGACTTGATTTTACTCCTGCCTATGCACAACTTTCCTATGAAGACAGGCTGAATACAGCTGGGGTTCTGACCCTGGAAAAGAGAAGGCCCTGGGAAGACCTTAGAGCAGCCTTCCAGTGCCTAAAAGGGCTTATAAGAAAGCTGGAAAGGAACTTTTTACAAGGGCATGTAGGTATAGGACAAGGGACAATGTCTTTAAAAAGAAGAGGGGAGATTTAGGTTAGATATAAGAGTGCTGAGGCGCTGACACAGGTTGCCCAGAGAAGCTGTGGCTGCCCCATCCCTGGCAATGGCCAAGGGCAGGCTGGACAGGGCTTGGAGCAATCTGGTCTAGTGAAAGGTGTCCCAGCCCATTCTATGATTCTATGAGTTAGTAATTTCATAGCCTCCGATAGACTCAGTACTTATAGCAAGTGCTGAACAGGGAAACCAAGCATCCTTATAACTAGACAATAAAACTGCCTAAGTAGCGGTGTTTTCCTTCTTAATAATTAATGTGCAGACTTGCTAGAGGAGCTGAAGCACTGTGGTACATTACCTGGAGAGGATAGCAAAGACCCTCTGGTAACATTTTCAACATTGATACAAAAAATGCTCAAAAAAAGCAGTTAATTATCTGTGGAGCTTAACCGTTGCTTGCAAAGACATTGATGTATTATGGTAGCCCCAGCAGTGTCCTTGTGTACAAAACGTTTATTTAGCCCATTATAAACTTAAAGCATCATGAAAACAAGTTAAAACTGTACAAAGGAGGAAAATGATTACTTTTGCTTATTTTGTAGCCAAAAGCTGGGTCTCTTGGATCGGGTTCGTGGTACCAATACTAAAGGAAAGCTATTTACCCCTCTGAATGTAGATGCCATTGAAGAAAGTCCTTCAAAAGAGCCTAAGAATGTTGTCTTGAATAATAAGGAACGTTTTCGCACTGCATTCCGAATGAAAGCGTACGCTTTTTGGCAAAGCTCAGAAGGTAGCCCATCTGTGTTGATTTCTTTCTATCCATCCCCTACTCTCCCCATTTTACTTTGTTCCTCTGCATCTTCTGTTAAAGGTTTGTGACTTTCTGGGTCAACCGTGGCTGTTCCCTGGTTTTACATGGCACATTTGGGAAAGGCCCAGGAAATGAATGCTGTAGTTCAGGCAATATGGTGCTTGAAATAAGACAATGGCCCTCCTTAAAAACAGTAATTGATATGGGATAAAGCTGGTGACGGAATCAACATATTTGACCTGGAAAAAGAGGGCTCACTGGGAAGTGAATCTATATCCCCCAAAAAAGGCACATGCCATCATGGCTTGGTTTATCAGCAGGGATGCTATGTTAAGGTAGCACCCTCCTAGACTGCATCCAGCCCTGCATATGCTTGTGTCCAGACATCTCAAATATCTCCTCACAGCAGTCTCTCAAAACCTGGTTTTATAGAGGGCTGTTTCCCTCCCATTCTCCCTACAACTGCTGCCTCTCAGCAGATTTCCAGTGGGTGTCCATGCAACGTTATAGGGCATTTTTCCTCTCAGCTTCCTTGAGCACACATTTTCCTCTTCTTGCCAATAGCATCTAAATGGTCTCCAAATAAATTTCTCCTTTACTGTGCCAGTGCATCAATGCATACTGAGCATAATACCATGGTTGTATTCTGGGTGTCTACACTGGAAACTTGATTATTCTCTTCCATGAAGGTACATGAGCTCCAAGCAGTGCAAGTGGGAGGAGAACTTGGCCCATAGCTTCTACATCTGTTTTAGCCTTATGCAACATAATTTTGGCAAAGATTTCTCATTCTAAAATATTATAAACGTGGGAACTTCTAAATCCATTGGAAAGGAAGAGGAGGTCACAGTATTTCTGAAATGTTGGAATCTGAGAAGAGATCCCTCAATGTCCCACCAGAATTATTAAAACGCTTTCAAGAGCTGATCAGAGAAAGAGGAACCTGCAAAAGATGTTCCTTTACCAAATTCCACTTCTTTTATATAGTGCTTTAGTCAGGCATACTTCCCTCTAAATATTGCATGGTCAGATGTTCACAGAGCTGTATTTTGACCTGTTTTTCAGATGCAGGAACAGGTGAACCCATGGCAGAAGAGAGAGGCGACGGTAGCGACTTCCTCATGGAAGATATGATTCCCACATTCAAGACAGCCATCCGAGCTGTCAGGTAAATGTCTCTGATGCTTCTCAATGCTTTGCTTTAACCTGGTGTGTTTATGCTTCAGGACACCACATTGCTATGTTGCTACGTGTTGATTCATTGCTACTGCTCTTGCTTTTCTAAAACGCAATAGATTAGATAATTTTTATCTTTTAGATAATTCTGGGTATGCTGAAATGCACAAGACAGACCCTTTTTAAAGTCCTTTTTGAAAATATGCAGAGAGGGAAATATGTTCCAATGCCATTTTTGCAAGTTATTCTATAAATATTTTTATTATAGAATAAAATCCTTTACAGTTCCTCACTAAAACATGCTGTAAATACTGTATCTTGCTCAATTCAGTGGCTGTCATATTAGTGTAAAAGTGGAATTTTAGCTTAACAATAAACTCGGAGCTGACTCAACTCTTCTTTATTCACAGTTGTATGAGTGTGCAATATAGTTTTCAGCTGTCATCTTTTAATAGATGCTGTGGTCTCCATTTCAGCAGTCTTCAGCTTGTGATATGCGTTACCTCTATTTTCATATCACAAGATATATTCCCTATGGTTAGAAAACTCCTAGTAAGGCTTGGTAATGTGTTTAGCACATCAAGCACATAGAATTCATTGATGCTCTGCTGTTTCTCAGTATTTTTTTACTTTCTTCCCTTGAAAATGCCCCCATAGGAAAATACTCTGCTTTCATTGCACTTGCTTTTTATTCCAGAAGTTGTTGAGTTTTGGGCCAGGAAGTTGCTACCTTCCAGGTGAGATACTGCAAGTCTGAAGTGCTCCAAAATTAACTTCTTAGAAAAACTTCAAGGAAGTTGGTTATAAGTATATAACCATATGCCTACATGCATATAGCCATAGTATATATTCTCCTGGTTCTTTTGCAGTTGAGTGCAGGAGAATGAGTTACTGAGAATCCCAAGTTTATTCATGCCTGCTGAAATCCAGGCTTTGCTCATGTTACCCATGACTGCTTCCCTCCCGATGGAAGTCCCTTCATCCTTACTTCCTCCATAGTTTTCCCTTTCTTTCCTTAGTACCTGCTTGCTTTAAAACATGGACTATACATCTGTCCTGTTTTCCAGCCCCATCTCTATGAGGTATGCAATTATTACTTTGCAAAACTTCCTTTTCCACATCCTGTTCAAATCTTATTGATTCGTGCAATTTCCTTTTAAACTTAGTCATAAACCAAGCTGTTTGCTGTTTGATTGGTTGGTTGGTGTTGGTTTTTAATGTTTGTATTATCTTGTACAATTTACTCAGCCCCCGAATGTTAATACGAAGTAATTCTTTCATTTAACCACTTACTGGGTTTTCAGGGTCATGATTTAAAATTGGAATTGATAATAGTGTGATTCTTATTTTTCTTTTCTCCTGTTTAAATGTATAGTTTTGCTGCTATCATATGTAGTTGGGCTGAAGAGATATATGTTTAATTTTGAAATCCTGAAAAATATATGAGCCACAGATTTAAAAAGTTGCAGTAGAATTATCTTTGCTAAATGAAAGGTTATGCAAATTATGAAAAGAAGTAAAAAAAACCCCAACCTTGAATAAAAACCAGCTCGGAATCTTAATAACTCATAGCAATTCCTCAGTTTAGACCAATGAGAACATGGAGATTCTACTGAGAAAGCAAACCCTCAGATCCCAACCCTGAGATTAAAGAACTAGAATACTTTTCATTCTCTGTGTATGTTTCTTTTTGATTTGTTTAGTCTATCAAGAGATAACAGTGTGAACTAATGTATAAACAAAATAGAATAAAAGCTAGAATGTTGAGCAGTATTCAAATGCTCTGGCCAGCACTGGTCCTTATTATAAGAAATCTGTTATTAATTACTAGAACACTTTATAATAATAGTAATACTAATAACAGCAGCTGCAACTATTATTATTATTGTTATTATTATTATTATTGTTGCAACAACAACAACAATAATGTCACACTGCTGTTTCTTCAGGAACACTTCAGACAGTTCTGACACTTTCTGTTTTCTCCACAATTTGAACTGCTGCTGACTTCTTAACTTGCACATTTCCACCTAATTAACATTTCCTTGTTGTTCAGGTTTTCCAAGGTGCAAAATGAAAGCCAGGCTGACAACGATTCTACATTGCATCTACTATAAATTAGCTTCATAAAAGGCTGAAGCATAAAAAGTCAGCTTTAGTTTCACAGCTTCAGAATCTCCTGCGACTTGTGTGGTGTAAAATCAAATTCCACATGTGATTTTGTAGCTTTGAATCTTTTCTAGTTATAACTTTAGTACTGAAAAAGATATTTTATGCATATAACTTGTTTTAGCCTATTCATTAAGAAAAGCCAAGTGTTGTGTATTTGCAAATGTGGTATGATACTAGAGATTCTCTGCTTATGTTTTGTTGCCTTGCTTTGAAATAACATGCTCCATTTCCAAACATCCAGAATATTTATCAATTATTCACTAAAACTGCAAATTATAATGGAATTTATAGAAGAAGTTAATAATTTTTCTGTTTATTATGCAGAATACTACAGTTTCGTCTGTATAAAAAAAAGTTCAAGGAGACATTGAGGCCTTATGATGTAAAGGATGTGATAGAGCAATACTCAGCAGGGCATCTTGATATGCTTTCCAGAATAAAGTATCTTCAGGCAAGGTAAGAATCCTCTGGTAAATGAGGAAAACATGTAGCTGTGCTGGCAAAATTAAAGCATAGTTGCTCTGTTTGCATACAAGGCCACCCAGAAACTATGTATTTGCTTAGCGTAGCTGGTTCTTATTTCAAAGTACTTGTCCATGTACAGGGCCATCTCATTTTCAAGTATATAACAAGTCTGGTTCCTACCTTACAATTACTCCTCTAGAAAAGCAGCTCTCTTTAATTATAGACCAAGAAACACCATTGTTACTCTGTAAATTGATCTCTGCATGACATGAGCTTAGGTTTCATTGCAGTCATATCTTTTTGACCTTGTGAAGTTGAGAAGGGCTCATGATGTTAGGGATCTGCACCTATCTGGGGTGACATCTACATGCCTTATACTAGGGATCCTTTCTTTACCTCAGACTGACGTGTTGTATGATCTTGGACAGCAGAGTACCTCTCAGATACTTACTTTAGTCCAAGCAGTGAGTCACTGGTTTATTAAGAGTATCAGGAATTTCCACCTTTTCTCAGATTCTGATTTTCACTAAACCTGATGGGTCTTTCCTGCCATTTTTAGGAGCAGCAGTTACTGGTATTTTTTGACAGTTACACTACTTAGTTCCTTTGAAGGAAATGAAGTCGTTTTTCAAATGGCAGAGTTTGGAAATAGTGAGCTAGATAATAATTATTATGAAATTACCAGGTAATTACAATTCAGTGTATAAATAGTGGACCCAGAGGAGAACAAACACATCACGACCCTCAATATATTACCAAATCAAAGTGCGTTTCTTTTTTGAAGCTTTGCTACTGTTTGTCGTGGAGATGCACAGCATTTTCTATCATGTGTTAGCATTTGGAGATGGACTTACGGAGTTGCACTTTTCTTTTTTCCAGAGTAGATATGATTTTTACACCTGGACCTCCATCTACTCCCAAGCATAAGAAATCCCAAAAGGGAGGAGCTTTTTCTTACCCTTCACAACAGTCTCCCAGGTGAATTTTTTTATGCCTAGTATTTTGCACGCACCAAAACAGAAACAAAAGTATTCATTCATAGCAATAGCATCACCGTCATTCATCCAGCCAGTCCCTGTTAGTAATGATACTGAGAGGATATGTTGCTACAAGCTTCCCTAGGAATAATGTATGATGGAAACTTGAACTTAATGGCTTTGTCTAGCTCAGCTTCTCCATGGTCTGTAAATGTGTTTTTATATGAAATATGTACGCTTGGTTGCTAATGTACTGAATTTCTATCATTCAACTGATAAACCCACTTAAAAATTCAATAAACATCAGCAATAGTTTGAAGGTAATTCACTTACCTTCCTGAACTGAAAAAACTTTCGTTATAGCCCCCACCAAATGGCAAGCACAGAGTTTTAATGATGCTCACCAATGACTGGTGAGAATTACTGAGAATAAATTGTAATACCAGGTTTCTGGGTGTGAAAGTTGCAGCATGTTATTGTATTGCTGCATTCTTGGTAGAAAGAATTCAGTAATAAATGACATTTCTTCTGTTATTTACAACAATCAATCTGTCAATAAATACCCATGAAGAACCACATAAGACCATCAACAATCTGTCCCCAAAGCTGTTCTGGTTGCTCAGAACAAAAGTAATCTTACAGAAAATAAATTAACTCGGCTTTATCTGGTTTATCCACTATTTTTTTTATTTTAAAATACCTAAAAACATGTAAATGTGAAGACAGAGCCCTACATATATGGAAGAGGCAATGACTATTTGGGAAACAAGGCAGATTGCAAGATTTGAATAAGCCTATATCATCAGTAACCCAATGTGCAAAATCTGACATGTTTGAGTTACGGTTTCCTTAGTAAGACATATTTACATCTGTATTTTGAATTGTGTCAAAAGAGAAAAACTGGACCTGTTAAAAGGAGAGTTTTATGGTATATTTGATCTAAGTCATGTCAAAGAACGAGTGCTTAGAAATTGATTTTCTAGATTTGTACACAGGTTATGGAAATACTTAGGTTCCTTTGAGGTTGGTTTAGAAACATTTTGATAAATATTTAACTTGCTAATGACCATCCTAGATCACATGTAGCTATAAATACAAGTTCTTTAGTTAAACAGAGGTCATCTTCTCACCTCCTGAAGTTAGCCCATCTGATGGACAGGCAGTGAGAAATTGCATGAAAGAAAATTTATTCAGGAATCTACTTTAGATCTCCAGGCCAAACTCTCTTTTCAGCATTTCAGGTCTCTGCCACTTACTATTTGGTTTAATGAAATTGAGTTAAGAAACAACCACTCAGCCTTGAAACTCAGATTCAATCTTTAAAGACACTAATTATAAAGAATGAGCTTTTAAAACACGTGGCCATTTTTAGACCCACTATCTAGACTACCTCAACATTTTCCACAAACCTGAAATTTGTCCAGTAAATATGATATTAATTTCACTTTCATGTTGAAATTTTTTGTTTGCTTATTTTTTTTTCTTAATCTTAATTTCAAAACAAAAGAATTTCACATTAGCAATCAGGAATACATATTTTTACGAATGCATTGCAATCATATAGAATAGACTTTTGCTCCTGTTTTTATTATAAACATTTTCTTAACTGGGTTTTCAAGGGGCTATGTGAATATACCACCAAGATGGTAATTCTGTTTTCTGATGTAAATTACTTACTGTGATGCAAAGAAACATCAAACACTAATAGAGTTATTAATTCTTTATAGAAATGAACCATATGTAGCCAAAGCATCTACAGCAGATACTGAAGACCAAAGTATGATGGGCAAATTTGTTAAAGTTGAACGACAGGTATGTAATTTCATGACAATGATGGAGGCTGAGGTGCTTGTATGATTATGATATGCTTCTGTATGAGTCTTTGGCTTATCCAGGCAGATTTGTGCCGTCAGTGATCAAGACTCACACAAATCTTGTACTAATAATCACAGAATTATGTTGTTAATTTTCCATGAAAAACTTTAATTAAATGGGAAGTGTACATTTTGAAACCTGGTGAATATTCATTCACCAGATTATATATGGCAGCAAGACCCTAACCACAATGTTTAGATGGGACTTTTTCATTCCCTTAAACTCCATGCTCATTATGTCTGGTGTTTTCTTGTGAGCACCACCTTCTTTTGCAGGGTCTGGTGCTCAAACGGATTGCCTCCACAGGCATTCTGGGGACCTCTGTGCATCCTACCCTATTGCTTAGCAAGACAAGACACTAATTTTTAAATACATAAATAAGATGGAGGCATGTGGCACTAATTCTCATCAATTCCTTTCATGGAATGTAAATGTTTAGGCACAAAGTACTATAAAAAGACAAAGGAAATTGCTCCCCACACTAATGTTGTGAGGTTATTAAGAGTTAGTCAGAAAATAGGCCTGCATGCAAATGTAATTCCACCTGTTGCATTTTGCCAATATCTATTTGTTTTATAGTATCAAGACTTCAGACCTAATATTGTAGACTACTGTTGGGCTGCCAAATGTCCAGCCATGCTTAGAATTTTTTATTGGGCACAGGTCATAGGGACAGGTCTTCTTAACCTGAGGCAGTTAGAGGATAAACTGGCATCCACTGCAGCCCAGCTTCCGTGGAAAGGGAAAGTCATGGTCATCCTATAATTACCTTCATGACCAATAAAGATGGCAGCATACTACTCCTGGGAGCAGCACACATATGAAAACATTGACTCTTTCATTGAACAACTCACTTGAGAAGCTATAATAACATTGGTTTTTTTCAGGTTAATGACATGGGGAAGAAACTGGATTTTCTTGTTGATATGCATATGCATCATATGGAACAGCTGCAAATACAGGTCGCTGAGATAAGTCCATTGAAAGAAACTGCTTCTCCTGCAAAGGAGAGGAGAGAAGAAAACAAATATTCTGAATTAAAAACAATAATATATAAATACACTGAGCAGTGTGCTCATGAAACTCCGTACAACTTCCAACAGGTTCCAGTCAACAAAGTCAGTCCCTATGGTTTCTCAGCACATGGTCATATGACTCATTCACAACCTGTATCAACAGGTGGGCAAAACTCTGGCAAACTGCAAGCCACACCTTCCTCAACTTCGTATGCAGAAAGGCCAACAGTTCTGCCTATATTTACATTAATGGACTCCCAGGTTAGCTACCACTCTCAAAGAGACCTACAAAGCCCTTACTCGGATAAGGTGTCTCCAAGGCAGAGAAGGAGCCTAACAAGAGACAGTGATACTCCATTGTCCCTTCTCTCCGTCAACCATGAGGAACTTGAGCGCTCCCCAAGTGGCTTCAGTATCTCCCAAGACAAAGACGACTTCCCATTTGGCCCCAACGGGGGATCAGCATGGATGAGAGAGAAACGCTACCTAGCAGAGGGGGAAACGGACACAGACACCGACCCTTTCACACCAAGTGGCTCCATGCCTTTGTCTTCTACAGGAGATGGGATTTCAGATTCAATATGGACCCCTTCAAATAAGCCAGTTTAAAAGTGCGTGTGGGGGCAGTCACTGGTTGACTTCTCCATGTAATGTAAGCATACTTTGTATATCTCACTTACTCTACACCCAAAGCTTACTAGTTCAAAACATCAATGGCTGCATAAGATGCATGTGATATTAGTGGTAGTCATTCTGCACCATTTCATACAATTTACTAATGCAGTTTTTTTCATGCTACCAAAACTAAGGAGCTTAGTTTTGAGCATGGTTTGCATGACTTTACCCTATATAAATGGTACAGCTGATTTCTTCTATGATACATATCTATCTGATACTCTTTAATACAACAATGGTGATTTGATAACAGGCAAAATATGGTGGTCCTTGCTACAGTTTGCAAACAGAGCAGCAAAGTGAAAATACTTTTAGGAGCAATATCCCTTTGTGGAAACATAACATCTGAATCCATTTCTGATACAAGTAAATCAATCTCTAATCAACCTATCCAAGAACATCTAATATTCAAAGCAGGGATAAAGCTGAGTCAAAGTTAATGACCTTGATGAAATGGTTTTGTGAACTGAATGTTTCTCATGATCATTTATACAACTACCCATGAAATACAATGTCAAAGTGAGATTAAGGGTAAAATTTAAAATTATTGATGCCACCTCCTGGGATTGATCATGGGTATTTGCTGTTAAATGTAAATATAAATCTCTTAAACTACTTTGAAAGTCTTCATTAGTGTTTATAAGATCCATGAATGTGTACCATCTTTGGGATCAATGTGCAAATAGATAAATACCATTTTGTCACCTGTCCCTGAGCAACGCAGTGATAAGTATACTCCCTAGGGCTTCATCCAAATATTTTTTCATGGGAACTTGAAATTGTGTTGAGAGAGAGCAGGAAAACAATAGAACCCACTGGTAGCAGGGCAGAAATGAATCAAAGATCTCACCACTACAGTGGGAATGTAGTATCTATACAGCTAGTAAAACTAGCCTGTCCAAATAACCTATGCAGGACTCATCTGGAGTCAGTCCAGATGTGCGTGAAATAGTGTCCGTTTGATGTCAAGTTTGATGGCTACCCACTCTTTACAGCTAATGGAAAGCTAATCAGTACAGTGGTGAGTACAGGGTACAAGAATCAAGGCACACATCAGCTGTAACTCAATTATCTACAATGGCCCAATTTCACCCAATTTCAAAGGAGCAGAGGGTGACTTGCATAGATGCCAATGGATCAAAGACGCCCACAGTCAGTCCTGTTGAGGATGACCCATGTCACTCAGCACAATGGCTACAACATCATGACTAGAGCACTGACCAACAAAGATACAAGGATTTGGCCCATGTAAAATGTTAGAAAGTGGACTTGAGGTAGTGACTGCTGGTATTATACTGCAGCTAAGCAGTATATATATTTTATACAGCACAACTGAGCATTCTTGGTATATCCAATCAGAGCACGAGATCTTGTATCTCCAAGAAAGAGATACAGACTTCCCAGTATTTACTGGGTATTGCACAGGCCTAGATAGAATGCACTTCAATGGGAGATACTTTGTTGGGTTTTACCCACTTTAGTAAATATCTTTGATTCCTCACTACCGTTGACATCTCGTAAGTCATTCCATCTAAGAAAACTTGATTGTCTTCCAGATGTAGGCATTGCCTTCCTCTTCATCATTGTTTCTCTGCTTGAAGAGGCATCTAAGGGACTAGGATTTCTTGCTTCATCTGCTTCTTCAGCTAAATAATGATACATCCTTCTGGGACACATCTTCAGGGGGAACAAATTGCTGTGCTTATTTGAATAAGTAGTGCAGAGCTGTTACAGAATTTGAAGTCCAGGCTGAGTCTATGGAGCTGTTCTGAGGCAGCAACTATAATGACATGAGGCACAATTTTGGTAGTTACTTAATTGACAAAATAGCCATTGACCTGAATGATTGTCTATGCTTGGTGCAGTTTCATGGCTAAAAATGCAGAGAATAGAACCAGCTGACAAAAATGCAGTCCATGATAATTTGGCATATCCAGAAGAATTCCCTGACCATCAGTGATTCTTGGAAATACCTGCATTGAGCCCCCTGCAGGTTCACTGATGCAGTAATACATGTCTATGGCCACTCATATAATTTAACCCTTACCTGACAAATGAATGAAAAAACCCTCAAAAACTGATTTAAACATTGCTGGAGTTCAGAAATTCATGTAAGTATGTGCTAGACAAGCCTGCTTCACTTTTCTTGCATGTCAAGTGCCTGGCATTCCTCCTGATTCCATTTGAGCCTGGCCCTTCTTAAAATGCTTTCTAGATCTTGAGCAATCAAAAGTCAAGGCAGTCAAAGCCCACTGAGAAATCTGTGAATATCTTTGACAGGGACTATGCCATGCAGTTCCCTGTCCAGTTCCCTCAAATTCTTCATTTCAGGTTTCTAATCTCTCCAACACCAGGTCATATAAAAGAAACCTTTTCTCAGTATTCAACCTTGCTGAAAATCCATAAATCACCTCATTATAAAGGTACGTTCATTCCAAGAGAAAATCCAGGCAAGGGCAGAGACTTGGGTGAGTTCCCACCTGCACGCTGTGTGTAGCCTCAGAGAAAATGGAATTTGGGCTGCCCTGCACTGTAGACACTTAGCAGCTGAACTGCCTTCAAGTTATCATTTTCTATGGACTGTAAGCACCAATTTACTGTGTGCAGCTTAAAAACACCAGGTCAGGTATCTGTAGCCACATCATGAAATATTTAATCATGTGCTCACTGGCAAGATAAGGCCTTCCTCTTCTTAAAAGACACTAGTGGTAAGCAGAGCAAGAGCCTCTGTAGTGGACATCACTGGATCCTCTGGAAGACATCCAAGAAGAGAGCTGAGGAAGTTCTGTTTAGCTTATTTTAATACGATTTTTTTTCTAACACACTTCTCTGCACTGAAACCAGCTGAAAACAGTCACTGCTATGTTCAGCAGGGTGATGTGCCTCATGGCTCTTTGTCTGTTACACCATCTGGGCTAAAATTAGGGTGTGCATCAATCTGCCCTCTATGCTGACAACAGATACGTGTCAAGATGTCACCAGCAAGGTGAGATCTGGAGATCTGATCTGGGATGTGCATGCAAACTTCATCAAATTCCAGTTCAGGCAGAGTCCAGGCAGTGCATCAGCCTTGGAACTGCAGTTATGTGCCTGCCATAGATACTGGACAAAATAAGGTATCTGTGATTATTGACGGTGGCAACGTTTAAAATGTCATGACCTGTTTCGCAAAAGAGGTTTACCATAGAAAGGAATCGTTAATCACAGTTCCATTTGAGAGAGGCTGCTGGGTCAATAGTACTCTTCATACTAGGAATGGATTAGAACTATCTACTCTTCCATTTGAGTGTGACATTAAAGCTTAACAGCTATCATTTTCAATTGGGTTGGATCTTCCTAATGTCTAGACTGACACTAACACTTTGTTTACATGTAGTTAATATTAAAAGGAATAAACCATTGGAATACACTCTTTGCTGACACTTAAGTCCTACAAGTGACCAAGGATTCCTTTCAGGCCTTGAGATGTTCTCTATAATCAGAAAGCATGGGGCTTTCCTCTGCTTTTCTTGAAGTCAGTAAGAAACCTTTTCACACTGCTGCCCTGGGAGCAGGACTGGGTCTTAATCTTCCTTTATTTATGAATTTCCTTGTGAAAGACAGCACTGATCTGGAGGTGCTTTTCTTGGCTACATTTTTATGCTGACTTTTCAGTTCTAACAAGTGACACAAGTCTGGAAGTTTTTGAGAAGGTGAGTCTGTGTTTACATCGTGTGCTTCTCTTTGCAGTGTTCTTATCAATCAAGTTCCCTATCTTTAGATTCAAACTGAGGATATTTCATTAAGGCCGAAGTGAATGTTCAGTCAAAGAACGCACATATAGAAAATGTGGTTTGTGCTCCACTAAAGGAGTTGGTCCTTTAAAAGAATCTAGTGAGGAAAGGGCTGTTGTCCTTGCCTTGGCTTTTCCCTGCACCAAATTAATCAGTCTGGCTCCTATCAAACCAAAAGGACATGCAGAGATGGATTGAACAGTTCCTAAGCTGACTCTGGCTACACTGACTCTGTTTTCATCTGTAACTTTGCTGCATTGTTATGGTTCAGAGTGGAAATAGATTTCAATTTTTCTGCTTCAAGCTGTGGCCCAGCGGGGCCACAAACTAATTCCCACCTGAACCCGTGTGTAGCGGGGCTGTTGCCTTGTGGCCTTCAGGCGAGCACCTTCGTCCAACCAGTTTGCAAGATCACAGCCTAAAGCAATCAGAAAATGCAAGTTATGGAGCAAATTCAGCCCTGCTGGGAGCCCAGTCATTGCAGGGGTGTCACATAAGAACTGAATCTGTTCTGCTTCATGCAGACCATGTGAAGAAGAGCTGCATCTTGGTTCCTTGCACCCCACAGGCCCCACCACTAACCTTTAGGTGCATAAGAGCAGCAAACCTAAATTTTCTATAGCACCTCCTGCGTTTGGTGGGATGTCACTTTTCCAAGAGCCCCACTGAATGTGGGTGTTCACCTTTGAAGGCTATTTCCAGAGGTGCAGGGGAAAAAAGGGCCATTTTCAAGTGTTTTTAGCTGGACACTGTAGGAATGAAGATCCTGGGTATTGCTATTGCTTCTGATTATTTAGGCTGTAAGATCTGATCCTTCCCAATACAGCTTTTAGTAGATCCCTCTGAAGTTAACTGAAGCAAAATACTGGACATGGGATACTATTTCCATCCTCAAGAATATGCTGAGACTGAAGGTTACATAGCCAACTGCATTTTGTTTTCTAGTTATGGCATCTTATTATTACTAGTATTTGTGCCTTGCTCACTGAAATTTTCTCCATGCTACAAAGATGCTTTTCAGATTCTGGCTGACAAGGGAACACAACTTTTATACAAGTGGCCTTTAGTGCTCTTTATAATATTATTTATTGTAATTTTTAAACTGTATGTGTAATTTATATTCTGGCACTGTCCGATATTTGAACAACTTTAATATGTTTATTTCAATATATTATGCAAACAATACTTCTTAACTGATTTTTTTATGTTCTGTCTTTAAAAACTGCTCCACTTATTAATAAATAGAAATTTCAATTATGAAGTGGAGGAATTTATTTTCGTTTAAATTGTGATATCTTCACGCATATACAAAGAACACAGTGTCAAATGTACCCCCAGCAAAGGCATTGGCAAAGGTCCTTTTGACTTCATCTGTGCAGGACTGACCTTACAGATACAAGTAGGCTTTATCTGGCTTCTGCAGCCAGCCCTGTTAAAATATAACACACAGTAGATCCTATTATTTGTGACTCCCTTTGATTTAGCAGCGTAGAATTTAGTGTAAATTCTATGGCTTTAATCATCTATGTGTGGGAAAATGAAAACTAGGGGAAAATTCATTCATATTGGAGACAATCATGTGTTAAATAATGACAGAGTTGCACAAAAAATATATACAGAACATAGCAATGGCCCCAGCCTGCTCTGAATAGACTCTGCAGGGAATTCAACAGTCACCAAGAAGGCCAAGAGCATCCTGGCCTGTATCAGCAATAGTGTGGCAGCAGGGCTAGGGGCTGTGATCATCCCTGCCCTGTACTGGGCACTGGTGAGGATACACCTCAAATCCTGCTTTCAGATCTGGGACCTTTACTATAGGAAAGATATTGAAGTGCTGAAGCAGGGCCAGAGAAGGGCAACAGAGCTTATGAAGGGCCTGGAGTACAAGTGTGATGGGGAATGGCTGAGGGACCTGCGGGGGTTTAGTCTGGAGAAAAGAAGGCTCAGGGGGGACCTTATCACTCCCTACAACTGCCTGACTGGAGGATGGAGTGAAGAGATGGCCGGTCTCTTCTCCCAAGCAGCAAGCTATCTGTCAAGAGGAAACAGCCTCAGGCTGCAGCAGGAGAGGCTTAGATTGGAGATTAGGAGCAATTTCTTCCCCAAAAGTGCTGTCAAGCATTGGAACAGGCTGCCTAGGGCAGGGGTGGAGTCATCGTCCCTGGAGGTATTTAGAAGATATTTAGATGTGGCTCACAGCGTCATGGTTTAGTGGTGGACTTGGCAGTACTAAGTTAACAGTTGGACTTGATGACCTTAAGGGTCTTTTCCAGTCTAAACTATTCCATGATTCTATGATTATATACATAATTCTCCTTCTAAGAGATGAAATTTGTTTTATTTTTCTGAGAAAAGAGCAACAAAGAAACGTTATTAAATTTGGTGACTCACTCTTGATAAAATTTGTGCAAAAAAAGTTGAATATTGCTAACATCTGAAATGAAATTCAGATGAAAAGAAACTTTATAGAGCCAGCACATTTCTTAATCAAATAACCTAAATATCTTGCAAAACTGTAAAGGCAGGGGACTAAGGGGGAAGTGTTGAGTTGTAATCAGGCTGTTTCAGGGAAAAAAATGTAATTTGCACAGTTGATACTGCTCTAAACAAAGCTTATGAAGCAATTGCTCACAGGTGCCTTCATGCAACTGCTTACCCTAGTGGAAGAAAGTGTGACTGAAGGTTAAATTTAAATGCTCTGGAGCAAGCTTTGATTAAGTTTTCTTGTTTGTTCTTGTTTTTTAACAACAGTGCTTCATTCTGTATTGCACATCAGCCCCTGATGAGACAGGCACAGCTGGGTGGGTATCTGTTTTCCTACTGGGCATGCAGGACAGGTAGGTTTGCAAGATGCTTTAGATGCAACGGTGTTCCATGGGCTGCAGCTCATCTTTGAGGGCAGAGATGGTTTATACCTCAGCCAGGACAGTGAGATTTTGTACCTGAGGACACTGCCAGACCGGGATGGAGTGGGTGGGAAGGGGTGCTGGTGCTGACTTGTTTAGGTCACAAGGACATCTGGGCTGGAGCCCTTGCAAACACTCAGAGGTATTCCAATTACTATATAGAAGCATGTGTTCCAAAGGCCTAAGAAAAGAAACACAAGTAAGTAGTGCATTGCTTCCACACTCTGTTCTCAGCCCAGGAACAGATAAAGCACCACTATTCAGACTTTGTTTTCTCCCTCCTTACCAGAACTTCATGCCATGCTGTCGTCTTTCTTACAGATAAAACACGGGCATTTGGCTTGAATGTGTATTTATTACAATTGCTTTAACAACGACTTAACTTCAGCAAAGGAATGTATTTACTCAGTAATTGGTATGAATTATGTGCTTATACTGTGTTACTAAGATGCTAAAAGTGTCTTTTCTTGTTATGGATTTTGGGATGCTCATTATGGACACAGCGCTTCCACACAAAGAGGTGCTGCAAAAAGAAGGCATGTAAAGACTATACTCCTGAGAAAGCTCTGAGCTCAGATTGATGCTCTGAGCGAGAACACAGCATTGTCTCCAGGAGTCAAAGTTGGGCTGAACAATAGCCCCCTCCCTGGTCACCTGAGCATCGCTCTGCAGCTGAGGAAAGTTAAAATTACCGAGTTCCAGGGTGAAACGCAGCATGAGGTAAAACCTGCTGAAAGTCTAATTATCCCCATAGCCCAACTTCAAACGGTTGGAACCCAGCCCAGCGCACACATTTTCCGGGCTATACCTGGGTTTGTCAGCTGTTACAGAGAGGACTTTCATCCCAGCCTTCCTGATGAGATATTGAGCAACTGGTAATTAAATCAGTAAAAGTAAGTCTTGTCAAAGAAGAGGTGTTTCCATACTCCTCGAGCTGCAGCATTTAGTCATGAGTCATGAGAATTTTCCTTTCATCGCACCAGTAACTGCCATATAGAACTAGATCATTTTAGATGCAGTGACATCCCGCTGAATCGTGTTTTCTCATGAAATGCAGAGTAGAAGAAAAGGAAGGTAAGACTGTTCCTGCGTGTGCATGTGTAAGCATCATATCTACCAGCTGTAACTCTGTTAAATGTGGCTGCAGCTGGTTCCAGCTTATTAAGTTCTTGGTGAAGACAGAATTGTAGGGCAAAGACACAGCCCTACCACATGCATAACATGATCCCATAAACATCTTCTTTGTGGGAAAACAGGACCCTCCAAAATATATGACTGAAACCTGAACACAGAAAAATCACTTTCCTGTATCTGAGCAGCTGGCAGGTTGCAGTGATTTAGCTGTTGCAGTAAGTTTCTTCGTTCTTTGGGTAACATCACAGATTTCTGCACCTTAACTGGTGGGACTGCTAAGACTGGGGCACTGCAGTTAAACAAAGAAAACTGACAATGGAACAAGCCTGATGACACACTAGTTACCCAGGTAATATCTCCAATACTAAATTGAGTAGTGCTGGGGACCCCAGCAACCCAAATGTCCAGAGCATTGGTGGGGCCATGACATAGACAGGACAATCCCAGAGTGCTCCTGAACAGCAACCCCACTCTTTCCCAAGCTGGACCATTCCAAACACATAGCTTGTATGCAACCATCCTGTGCATCTCATCTTTATCCTCCCTTTCTAACAGGATATTTCTCTGTTGAGGTTTTGCACAGGTTCCTAAAGCACTTCTATTTCTTACATTGACTGTGAATCAGTTTAGGTTTCCTTTTTCTAATTGCTACAAGGTTTTGAATGTTTGGTGGTTTATGACAATATTACTGAATGGATGATTATCTGATTTTAACAGTGTTGCATCTAAACTCACTGATTTCAGAGGAATCACTCCCAGTCCACTGATGTAAATGGGAGCAGAATTTCACCAACTGCTTCCAACACTGATATGCTCTTGGATACGAACAAACATCACTCAACATCATCGAAATTGCCTGATGTCATTGTTGTGCCCAGATCCGTCTTCCTTCCTCACCACAGTTTTCTGTTCTAACTGCCATTTTGTTCCTATTGATTTTCTGCAGTTACAATACACTTCAGATTTCTTCTTTGTCCTCCCAACAATGTTCCTTGTTTCAATTGCTCCTTAAAGGATGGCTAAAGCTTTACTAAAGGGGCTTACCCTGGCCTACCTCTCACCACCAAAAGTGGCATTTGCCTAATAACAGTAAGATACGCTGTCTCTTTAAAAGGGGAAAAAAAAAATCACATCTTCTCAGTGTTTCAAACCATCACTGCCAAAAGGAGCTTCCAGTCCCCACCTGACCTGCCACAGAGCCTTTCCATGCGGGATTCAACAGGCACTTTGTGTGCTTATGATTGTGTTACCTCTAGTCAGTCCTTCTCGGATTAAGATAACAAATTTCACAGGATTTTAAAGCAAGATTATCAAGCCTGTCTACTCAGAGTCTTTCACAAAGCGTCTATTAGGACCTGGCAATAACCTCCAGTTTTATGTAAGCTCTGAAGATAATCATCTTTGTCAAGAGAAATCAGGTAAGTTGGTATAAACCACTCCAAACCTCAGTGATTTCACATGTACTTGGAGGAAACCATCTCAGGTGTGCTATTAATGACTGATGGAAATGTAGAAAAAGAAACGTTGGGGTTTACTTGTTAAACGTATATTGATAATAATTAATTAAACTCTTATACAAATAAATATGAATTTAAAAGCAGTTGTAGCAATGTAATTGCTGTATAATTGTAACATGGATGCATTTTCACATTAACATGGAATATTTCTTTAGACCTGTGTATCATGGTGTGTTTAAAATGAGAGATGACCTTTGGATGCTGGAACTGAATGAAGGTAAGGATATTAATACTCAAGGATTTTCCATTTATATTTCTTTGCCCTCTTAAGTTCTGCTCTGCTCTGTCTAGCATGAAGACATGAGTAAATAACTTGATGTTTGATTCCTTGTCTGTACATGAAAACTGAAAACAACTCAAATTTCATGGTTACCTGCTACATGAAAATGAGTTCTAATGAAGCATACTCATAAACACATTGGTTTAAGATTGCTGTTAATCCAGAGTAGCAAAGAGGTATTTAATAAGAGGGCTACATGAGGGTATAAAGGTAATCTGAACAGCATTTAAATCTCCAGTTCATCAGTTCTTGGAACTCTGGATCAACAGTTCTAAGTAAAATGAATTCTACTAATATTACACAGCTTAAAATAAACAGAGGAGGATTATTGCATCCAGTAGAGGCAAAGGAGAATTTGCAGCAAAAGGCTTGACCTTCTGCCTGTATCAGATGAATGTTTGGAAGGAACATTTTCACTGAGTCAGTTTATTGGAGATTGTCTGTCTGCTCATGGATGTGTGGCACCTGTGCCTGTGGTGCCTGTGAATCTTGGAATGTCTTGAAATGGAAATGGTTAGTGATTTTGAGCTCGAGCACAATGAAGGTTTCATGTTTGCAATCTGGACACATATTTCAGTCATCACACTAGTGTCACGTATGTTGGAAACAAAAGAGATACAGTCACAAAGTAATAAAGGCTCGTCTCTGATAGATAAAATTTAAGTATCAGATAACTAGAGGAATGAAAAGATGATACGTGTTGCAAAAGTTAATATTAGTAATATCCACATTGCTGAGAGATATTTCAGGCAGCAGTTCTAGGAATGTCACAGATGGCTTTGAAATTTAATTGGACAGCATAAATATTCAGAGAGTTAATGCTGGGAAAAGAGTTTGGAAACCAGTTAACATCTAATGCTTC
This sequence comes from Psittacus erithacus, assembly GCA_009867235.2. Lineage (NCBI taxonomy): Eukaryota > Metazoa > Chordata > Aves > Psittaciformes > Psittacidae > Psittacus > Psittacus erithacus. Next base: position 31,844 of record WYDI02005498.1, read on the forward strand.
AAATTTAAATCACCTTTTATCAGTTGAGGAGGAAGGGCTGTCTCTTAAGCAATGTTCTTAGTTTTGAGGTTTCTCTGCAATTTCTCTTTAAGTGTCTTCTACTGGCCAGGGGGCACCACAATGATAAATCTGCTTCCATGAATGGAGGGGTTTCCATCATTTTATACCAACTTTATTTAATATTTCTCTGTTAGAACAGGATTTGGGCTGTTATGATCCATTCTTCCAGACTATGTTTGCATGTTGTCTTAACTGCAAGACTGTAGTGTGTAGTCACACCTCGATTAAATGTGGGTGTTATGGCCAAGCTAATGCCTGCTCCGAATTCTTGCTGCAAATCAGCAGTATAAGAGGAGAAAATTGTGTGTTTTGGTTAACATGGAGGAGCAGCTCAGTGGGGAGGACAGCGGGGAGCTGCAAATTCAGGTGAGCAGGAATGCGTTTCAATGTGCATGGGATGCTTCCAAGCACAACTTTATACTTCAGTCAATTTTGTTTCTATTTTTACAGCTCTTATTTTCTTCTCCTCTCTCTCTCCTAAGATGCTTTGGTAAGACAGTTCCTTCCTATGTCAATCATCTGGCCATTTCTCTGTCTCTAGGCATGTACTCTCTTTAACTGCTTCTCTAGCCTGCTATTTCTCTGTCTCTAGGCATGTACTCTCTTTAACTGCTTCTCTAGCCTGCTAGTTCTCTGTCAGTTGATTTTTAACCCTGTTCCACCACC
>WYDI02005498.1:32669-51791 GCA_009867235.2 Psittacus erithacus
TAGGCATGTACTCTCTTTAACTGCTTCTCTAGCCTGCTAGTTCTCTGTCAGTTGATTTTTAACCCTGTTCCACCACCATGAACAACTCTGGCCAGTTCAAGTAAATAAGTAATGAAGTTAGATCCCTGATAGGAAATTATCTACTGCTTATCAACCCTTTTACTCATGAATCAGCTCCATAATACCAGAGATGGTCTTGCTGCGGTGTCAGGCCCTGTGATTCTCACGGCAGCAGTATATTCATGGTCTGCAGTCTGGTTGTTGGTCAGATCCCAAATATCATTGCAAGAAAAGCAAGCTTAGGATTTTTTATGCAAGACTGGTCTATGGGACACTGGACTCTGTCCATGCACAATCAGTCCAGATCATGGAAAAGTGATAGAATATAGAGTCTGGGGAGTAAGATTTGGCCAAGGCTTTCTCTGTGCCTTGGCCCTGTTCTTTTACACATAGTGTGCAGAAACAGTGGGTGAGTGTAGGCCTGGGGTCAAGTAGGAAAGATTAGGCAGATGGACTGTATAGATAGGATGAACTGCCTAAAAAGCTTCTCAGAGCTTTGTCTGAATTAGCAGAGCTAGCACTTAAACACTTTTGACTCATCTGATGAGCACACATAGACATTTCAAACATGGAAATGCTTGGTATCATTTCATCTTCTTCAAGGAAGAGTGTGTTTAGAGGCACTAAGTACAAATTAGCTATTTTCAGAATGTGTTCATTCTCTAGTGAATTCACTATGAGAATGAATTTAAACATTATGATAATAGTTTGTTAATCAAACAGTATTATCTTCTAGATAATGATTTGCCGCGTACTTGCAAGATGAGCTACCCCAAGAGATAGGGGAAGAAATTGCCTTTTTTTTTTTGCTAATTTTCATATGCTCCCTCATTTTCTGACGACCGCAGAACTGTTTGGCATGTTCTGACATTACAAAAACAGGGGGGAGGATGTTAAGAAGCAAAGATTTTCCTTCTTTTTTTCTAACCACCTCTAATTAATCCTTTGAAATCTGTAAAGCGGTTCACACTCTGATAGGCAGAGCGCAGTTAATCCCTCCCAAGCAGCTAGCCAAGCAGCATAGGACACAGCTCGATGGCAACAATTAAATACAGAAATACAAGATTAGGGATGACCAGGCAAGGAACATTTCTGAAAATAAAAACAATTAATACCTGTTCTGAAATGGCACATGAGTAAATCTTATCATCTTTCAATAGAAAGGGTTTAGGCATCTGATGTGTCGGTGTCCCTTGGGCACAGGTCATGCTGGCAGAGAAGAGGATTGTGTAGATGACGTAACCAGGTCCCACCAAAGCCACAGTTACATAGAATCATAGAATCATAGAATGGTTCTGATTGAAAAAGACCTTAAGATCATCCAGTTCCAACTCCCTGCCATGGGCAGGGACACCTCACACTAGACCAAGGCTCTGTCCAATCTGGCCTTGAACACTGCCAGGGATGGAGCATTCACCACTTCTCTGGGCAACTCATTCCAGTGCCTCACCACCCTCACAGTAAAGAACTTCTTCCTTATATCTAACCTGAACTTCCCCTGTTTGTTTAAACCCATTACCTCTTGTCCTATTGCTACAGTCCCTGATGAAGACTCCATCTCCAGCTTTCTTGTGGGCCCTAACATAGGACTCAGAAATCAAGAGTTACTAAACTCATGACACAAACACATACACACAGAAAATACTGACTGTGTGATTCCTGATTCTTTGCCATTTATAACACCAGTCTTTTCTCTACATCTCAGAGACCTAATAATTCTCTCATGGTCACATCATTCTGGGACAAGGGCTGGACAAAATACTACAAACTTTAACAGCACTAACAGGGTATTCCTTTTTCCTAGAGCATCCAAACCTGCAGGAAGTCAGAGTCCAGAATGCAGTGGTTCTGCTGGCATGTGGCAATGAAGATGAGCCTGGGACTTCTGTGTCTTTTTCTGATTTTCAGCACAGGTAAGGATGATGATGGTTTGGTGCCCCTAAGGTGTTTCTTTCCCAACTGCTCCCACAGCCCCATTTCCACATCTGTGGCAGGTTTGGTTCTTTCACCCTGCGTAAGCAAGGGTAATGGGCTGGATCCCCAGGGCTGGTGCCATTCAGCAGAGCAGACCAGATGATGGCAAAGGTCTACTCTTGGATCCCATTACATGAATATGGAGTCAGAAAGGTTTGTATGGGAAGAGACGGAGGATTAGAAGAGCTCCTACCACCTATGTTGGCAGTCCAAATTTAGGTCATACAAAGTGAGAGTTGTTAATACAGCTGACAAGCACTGTACAAGGAGTCAGGATTCACAGGCCTTGTGCAATGGATTGTCTATAGGGTATTTTTCATTTATATATATATATAAAAGAAGAGGAGAAATAGAAATATATCCAGAGATGGTCTTCTATACAAGGAATAGATTTTTTTTACGAATAAGGACAAGCATCCAGGTTTCACCAGTCTAGGTACGAACAGCCAGACCATGCAGTCACATCTCCTCTTTCCTCTGCTGCTTTCAGTCCTACAGGTTTAGTCTTTCTAGAGAGGAGGATGAACCCAGGTTTTCTATTCGCTGGTGAAAGCGCTGCCTATTAGGTTTTAACACAGAGAGAGGCATCATCACAGCTGAGGTGGGCCCTCCTCACCACCAGATCCCAGGAGAGGACTTATCCCTGGGAAGCTTGGATGGACTGAGAAGCTGAACCTTCAGAGGGGGATGGGGCTGTAGCATTTGCTATCACTGGCTCATTTGGAGAGCCTTCTGGATTATTCTTCGGAGGCACTCAGCTCTCCACTGATGGAATAGGGAACCTAAGCACCAAAGTCCTGCACTTCAGCGTGTCCTGTGATGTCTAAATTGCTGCTCTGCATCTTGCATTTGTTAGGAGCAGAGTGAACCCCAGGAAGCGAGTCCAATGTCCAGTTCATTCCTCTTGCAACACAGCTCTTGAGAACAGTACTCAGCTGAATGACTGCTCTGACTAACAAACATGTATATAGCCTGTGGAGCTTTGTTTAGAGTTGGCCTTATTACACTCTATTCCTTGCAGTCGATGCTGGGTTCAAGCCTAGTGCAGATCTCTACAACAGTCTGATAATATTGTTTTTCTTTGGATTCTTGAGAAACGGGGGCAAACCCAGATATTTATCTGTTTTCTTGTATTAGCTGCCAGCTAAAGGGTCTGGCCAGTCCTTTAGGACATCAGTATTCTTAGGCACCTGATGGGATGCTGCTGTGGATACACAGTGGCCTGCTTTGCAGTGCTGATATCCATCAGTTTCTGAGCTATAATGAATGAGAGCAGCAAGGTAACCCAGGCAGATGGCTCAGTGTGGAAAACTGTTTCTCAACCTCTTTCTTCACAGCTTCCTGCATAAGAAGAGAAAATAAGAAAGAGAAGCAAGTGGCAGTGCTGGCTACCGCAGGTAACAAGCAGCACGACAGGAGGCCCTGTGTGTACGTGCTAATGGGAATGGAGGTATTGTGCTGGGCATGGAGATGCCAGCAGATAGGCTCCTCTCTATGAGCCCCAATCCACCACTGCTGCAAAAGCTCCTCACCCAACCCAGGCCTTACCCAGATTCACTTTAACCTCTGTCCTTCCAGAAATCTAAAATGAAGTTTTCCCTTTTTCCCTTCTCTCCTTCCCAGCTCTTCATTCGCTTTTGTTATTCTTCTCTCCTACACTGTGGACAAGCTCTGCTTCCAGCCCTGGGGTGCAGCTTTGCTTTGAATTGGTTAAAAATAATACTGAAGTCATTGGAAAATTGTGTTTATCCCGAGATTCAATTTTGGTCTCATCTCAGCTTTCTCTGCTTCTCCTTCCATCCTGCTCTGTTTTCTCTCTTTCTGTCACACTCACACAGACCTCCCTCCTCTCACACACGCTGCTCTGCCTCTGCGAGCCTTTGTGGGAGGGAAGCAAAAGAACATCTTTGGAAATCTCAACTTGGGAAAAGCAAATAAGCAATGTCGACAGAACGAAATCATTTGAGAAGTGTGATTCAGCTGCAGTCCATCTAATCTGTAGTGGCATTATAGCCATCAAGGTAGCTGAAAAAAGAATCAGATCTATATTTTCATCCCATTTCCACATAGCACTGGGGAAGGGGGGACCTTTCCTGGGCACTTTCTCCTCCTTACTGCTCTTTTGGCAGTAAATACCCATTGCCTAGCACGAGAGGGCACCCAAACACCGGGACTGGCTCTGCGCCGGGGCAGCCCGAGGGCATGCTCCAGGGAAGAGGTGACCCAGAGCCCAGCCTCAATGCTGGCCTGTGCTTGCACCACCTCTCTGACCTTGCTGTTTTCCAGGCGCCTCTTTGCACTCCTGGCACCTTTATATTCTCCCTGTTTTATTATTTTTGAGTGCATTCCAATACTTTATCTGCTCATTCTTTCTATTTCCCATCCTGGGGGATTTTTTCCACGTATAAAGAGGGGATAAATGGCCTTTTCCTTGTGCCTTCATGCAGCCAGCTGCTCAGAGACCCCTTCTTTTTCAGAGCTGCCTGCAAAGTCCGTGGATCTGGCTGCTGTTAACCTGACAGAGCTGGTGAATGGAATGCTGAACACAGTGCTCAGAGGCAATGGGACAAGGCTGGGTAGGTCACACAGGCTGTCAGGCCTAGTGGTGAATGAGATGAAGGACTAATGGTATTAGCAGAAGAAGCCATAAATGCATGCTGTCTGCCTCCAGAATTGATTCCAGGAGCATGTTACTCTCACAAATTTATAATGCAGTTAGTTGTCTGACATAAGATATTTAGAAAGTAGTGTTTGTTTCTATATAGATACAACATAGTTACTTATGGGATGCCTTTAGAAAGCACTTTAAAATCCAGTGCAGGTTTGAACTAAAAAAACCCAAACAACAAATAATAATGCAAGTGATCCTTCCCTCAGTGGAAATGAGGAAGACCTGAAATGAGGAAGAACTGAATCTCCAGCAGCTGTACCTGCACCTCAGAAGTCTTTTAGAAATTAAATCATAGAATGGTTGGGGTGGGAAAAGACCTTAAATCTCACCCATTCAACCCTCTGCCATGGGCAGGGACATCTTCCACTAGACCAGGCTGCTCCAAGCCCCGTCCAACCTGGCCTTGAACACTGTCAGGGATGGGGCAGCCACAGCTTCTCTGGGCAACCCATGCCAGTGCCCCAGCATCCTCACAGGGAAGAACTTCCTCCTTCTATCTAATCTAAATCTCCCCTCTTTCAGCTTAAAGTCATTGCCCCTTGTCCTGTCCCTACATGTGCTTGTAAAAAGCCTCTCTCCAGCTTTCTCCCAGTACCCTTTTAGGCACTGGAAGCTGCTCTAAGATCTGCTCAGAGCCTTCCCTTCTCCATGTCGAACAACCCCAACTCCCTCAGCCTGTCTCCTAAATGAGCTGAGTCAAAACATGCTGTTCTCATAACTTGTTTCAACCGCTAATAGTGTGGGTATGTGTTTCTGCAGGTACCAAAAAGCTCTTCTCTTTGCTGAGCATCACGTCTTACAGCTCATTTGCCTTCCAGAAAGTATCAGTCACCATTTATAACAGTGAGTGCCTCGGCTCTTTGCGCAGGAGCATTTTCTCTTCACACAGCCTCTGCACCAAGACACTGATTTTTCTCTGTCTCTCCCTACAGTTTCTAATGTGAAAAATGTTGACCCTGGCAAGTTCCCTATGCATTACTGCTACTGTTTGAACAATGTGACAAATGACTTGACAGGTGGGTACACAAGAGAGGTTGGCAATTGCATGTACTTAAGATTAATTATTTCCATTGGAGCTGTAAGCTGTAGCCTGAATCCTGCAGACTTCATCCCTATGAGTAGCATCATCTTACTGAAGTACAGCCACAACTCATGACAAGTGGCTGCTCTGAACCTTTGGGAAGGCTCACTGAACTCAGTCTCAGACAGCCGCATCCAGCCAGCTAGACTGGAATGGAGCCATCAGCTAAATGACTGGTGTGGTTTACCCAGCTGAAAGACCACACTCTTCAGAATACAAAAAGCAGTGCAGGAGACACAATACAGCCACTTTAGGCCTACTGAGATGACCCACATGAGATGACCAGCATGAGATGAACAAGGGCTACTCTGCACCAGTAGTCTCCAATAACTTCAGTGAGCCTTAGAGGAGTGAAAAGCAAGGATTAACATGTTCATAAGGCTGTTTAATGGACTGTAAAATGCTGTTGGGCAAATCTTTCACCTGCAATTGTCATTCACACCCCTGATCTCACAGTATTTAACGTTCCAAGATGTATCTGAGTGCTTGGATTCTATGGCTGGTTAATGTAAGATATCAAGAGTAGCTCAGCAGCTAATGACCAGAACCTAAAGCCTCTAAGCTTCATGTGATGACCACACATGAGCCACAATGGCTCTCATGGCTTTTTCTGGACCCACACATCTCACAAGCCTTATTGCATAATGACCCCATCTTCCTTGGAGGATATTGGAGAAACTTTAAACTTTCTGCCCCAAATCCAGAACATTTTGGTGATGACAGCATCCTTTCAAGCAGACAGAATTCAGGGCCCAACATAGGCCTCGTGTCTGTCACTTCCTACGAGAGAAATGTTACTGCTAGAACGTGTTATGAGAAAGTCGTAACACCATATCACCACTACCCACTTTTTTGATTTGACAACAACATCATCAGTATGTCTGAAGTAAACCTCAGAGGAGACAAACAGATACCTCCTGGATGGTCCCACACGGCAGACAGGTAGGCAGTTGGTGCAGGCAGAGCGTACAGGCTTTGGATCTCCTTCTGATGCTAGTTTGGATATCATCCTTGATATATATTTCTGCAGAATATTACAGTGGCTTCTTAAGCCCTCTGCCATCCAGCAGAAATATTTTGAACTTTAAAGTATTTTAACCATTATCACATACAAGCCTCTATCAAAAATATGATCACATATAAAAGTGATTTTTTGACTTCGCATAGATGATAGAATACGTGTTTTCAATTATAAACTTTCTGTTTTGTTGTCCAGATTTCACAGCTTTACTTGTTGATATTGCTGGAAACTCCACCAGTTACCTCACAGAAATTTTCAAATCCACTTCTATTCTCTCAGGTTTGCATTTTCTTTTAACATTTGTCATTGTCTTATTTGTCTGATTTACTCCTGGCATGGAAACAAGCATAGAAATGCATATAAAAGCGCATTGCTCTAATTCTGCAGCATTATTCTTGCAAAGAAAGACTTGTAAACTAAGTCTCCTTAAAGGAGCAAGATATATATATAATGTGGATTTATACAACATAGAGACATGAGTGTTTCTATTAGCAACTATGTTCAGTTTGAAAGTTTGGGTGGTTACTATTTAATACTGGTATTTGGGGAATTGTGATTCCTGAAGACAAATTATGGGCTATATTATCTTAAGAAATTTATTTCCCATGTAAAAGCAGTTGCAATTGACAATTTTAATTACATAGAAACTTTTCCCATGGAAATATTAGCATTTGGATTTGACACTGGTTCAAGGCTTTTACCAACAATCAGGTCAGAAGAAAATTATTCGTCCGGCTGCGGTAGCCACATACCATATCTTGTTTGTGTTTTCAACTGTTCAAGCTAGTATCATACAAAGAAAACTGGCAGCAATGGCCTGGTTTACATTTTTCTGCCTTTCAGTGCGTCAGAGCAATGATTCAGATTGTATCTACATCTGTGTGATGACAGGGCAGACAGGTAAAACTATTCGGCCCCAAAATATTGCCCTACTTATTCTCAGCGATGATTTACATTTAGAAAGATGCCTTTCTTGATATTTGTAACCATTTCTGTTTGCAGGGAGAAATCTGTCTGACTTTTGGGAAATGCTGGAGAATTCCCCTGTTATTAATTACACATTTTCCAGTAACACATCTTCTGACCTGGGTAAGCAAATCCTGGGGACTAAAAGGAAATAGCAACAACAATGAAACCCATGGCCAGGTAGCACTTGCAATGAATAACATATTTTCATAATGTAAAAATATTATTTCATATTTTTGTCATTACTTATATATGTACACATTATTTTAGCTTTGACTATCATTACAGTAGAATAATATTTTATATTGTTAGATGTTTAATATAATAATATTAATTATAAGTAAAGTTCACAAACTTTTAAATCATTGGCTACAAGGCCTTCTAGTGGAGGAACTAACAAAACATCCTGAGATGAGAGCTTTAACAGAATTCAGCACTAGGTGGGAGAGGCTCCCAATTAACCTAAATGACATCTTCCTTAGCTCTCAGCGCAAGTAACCTCCTACCTTCACATGAGTTACTTTCAGAAACGAGCTGGATGTCCTCAGACTGTGCTGCGTGGCTCCTCCACCCAAGCTGCGTTGCCAGGTTGAGCTGCACTTTAGATGATCACATCTCATTGCTGCCCATGACTATTTCTCGCTTTCAATGCTTGGTTAAAGCAAGCAGATAGGTAGTGAAATCAGGGGCCAGTTTACCTGTGCTGGAAGCTGAAAGATGCTTCTCTCCTGTTCAAAAAAATATCACTTTGCCAAAAATTAATTAAAAAAGACAACTGTTCCTTCTATTCTGCCAAAACCTGAATTGCTCCTTTTTATCACACAATATGCAATGAACGGTGAGTGTTCTAACCCTCTCTTCTCATACCTCAAAGATCTAGACTCGATGTTTTCAAGTGTCATGAAATTACAGGAAGACCCAAAGAAAACAGTGGACCCATCAGCAGAACATGTGTGGACATTAAAAAGTGAGCAAACACTGTCAGACCTAAATTTATATTCTCCTTGATTAACAACTTGACAAGCAATCATGTGTGTTTGCTGCTCAGCGCTGTGATGCTGAACTACAGTTACAGAGTAAGATAGAAGTTTGTCCAAAGATCAGGTCAGCAATGCACTGAATAGCTGCAGGATACAAAACTACTGTAAAAAAGCCGTTTTATTAGAAAAAGAAGTTTTCTGACAAGGCAGAGAAGAAAAAATGGTTGTTGGTTTTAAACAACAACAACAAAAAGACAGATTAAACTGCTTCCCCTCCTTTTTTATTATCTTTTTTTCCTCTATTTTTCTCTAGCTTTGACTTTATATGACTTTCAGTGGTGAGTTCCTGAGCATTTCATAAACTTCAGTGCGCTTATCTTCACCACAGGGCTACAAGATAAGAAAAGTGTTAGTCTGCCTCATTGTGAAAGCCATAAAGAAGGCTTCACACTTGCCTGCATGTAGTAGAAGCCAAGAGAAATTCAGACCTTGATTTCATGCCTCCTCATCACTTCAGCTGCATCTCTTTACAACAAAATTACTACATTTTCTCTAGTCAGTCTGCTGTCTTTTTATAAGCTTTTATATTTGCTTATCAACACACTAACCTTTATATTCTCTTCTAACTCCAAGTGCCATTTCCTGCCACGCAATGTCATCACTTCTCAGCTTCCAGTATCTGCCCTCCGGTACATGCCTGCTCCCTTGCTCCCCTTCACCTAAACAAGACCTTTCAACTCTTTCCCTTGTAGTGAAGGCCTTTAGAAAATAAAAAATACTTTGTGAGAAGAAAACACCTTGAATTTGCAGGAACATTTCAGTTTCTTCTTTTGTTATTTACATATTGTTCCCCAGTGCGTTATGCTCACTGCTAGCATGGGGCATCAGCACCTACAGTGCTTTGCTGGTGCCCTCCCTCCACCTCTCCTGCTTCTCCAGCTACCAGGATCCCTCTTGCCCAGAAAGGGGAGGAAATCACCACCACGAGGTCAGCACTGTGGCCAAAGACAGTTGGAGCAAAAGGACTGGAGTTTCCAACACTACATGTGGATGCTTCTGGACCACTCGGCACAGCCGGACCCCATTTGACTGCAGAAGGAAGCTCAACCTCATCACCAGCCCTGCAGCCCAGCCCTAGTGAGTACAGTGAGGAGGACTGACACCAACTTTACCTGTTAGTGCTGGGGTTTGGCCAAAACTGAAACCACAGCATTAGGATTCCGTTTAGGGAGACCCATTCTGGGTCACTAGTGAGTCAATGTATTTATTGCAGAAGTGCTAAAATCAGTTATAGGGTCCATCCTGTAGTTTCTTATCCTTTGGGGGAAAACTAAGTCTTGCTCCTCATGGATACTTCCGCCATCCAGGTCTTCCCTCACATTTTGCTCCAAATTTGGTGAGCAGAGCTGTGGAAAAGCAATATAGAGCTGCTTCTCTTGGTCTCCACTTACACACTTTAAATCCTGCCTTTCTCTAGCCCATGAACTTTTCAGGATCTGGCAAAGTGCAGCTTTTGTCCTTCCTTTTTCATCTTGACACTTTAATATGCCACTAGAAGTGCTGGGTGAGGGAGCAATACTTCTCAGTAGACAGCTAAATAACAACCTGAATGACACGAAGCACGTGTCTTTCTGTTCCCACAGGTGACATGGATGACATTTGGATGCAGACGGTGTCTCCTCAAGAAACCAGCAAACTGATACAAACAGAGCCAGGTGAGATTGATCCAGGATAATAACAAAGTGTGTCAGAGGGAACCCTTATGAAATAGAAAATAGCATTTATAGAACTAGGTGACTGTGAATGTATTCATGAATCAGTGTCTATGTGAGTGTTTATTAGTGGTCTGTGACTTCAGAGGGGTTTTCTCCTTTATTTTTCAAAGATGTCAAAGTAAGTTCTATTCTTTTCTCTCCCCCAGATTTGCCTTCTGCAGTGCTGTCTGTGCCACCCTACAGGCCTGGTGTGAGCCTGAAACTTTACTCAGCTACCAGTAAGTACCTGCACTCATGCAGCAAAAATAGTATTATGTTTGAAACTACATGAATATATTAGTTTTTCATTTACATGACTTCTTGTTTATGTAAACCACCCAGAATGTCTACGGGACCGCTTCCATATCTGTTTGTGAATCATACACAATCACACATTCAAAATACAAATTATACCAAGGTGATTAAATTAACATATGTACCCCATGCGTCAATTTTAATGCGGACTGGAGAATCTTAAAATCGATTCATTCTGAAAGAAAGTATCATGCTTTGAATCTTCCTGTTGGTACAAACAGAATTATTAAGTCAGTCGATGCCACATGGAATCTACAGAATTGCCCTGAATTTAGAATACTGCAGACTTCCTCTTGAGCTAAAGAAGAATCTCCGTCCATTAGATTTTCAGGAAGGCTCAGTTCTTCTTTTAAATAACACCAAATAAGCAGTTAGGAACTAAGAGTTAATATACGATGTTGTGCTACTCCACTTATAAGTATCATATACTCTATGTTGGCAACAAACTGATACTTACAGATAAGTGCTTAGTAAGAAACTTTGAAAAACTGGACCTAATTCAATGCCAGAGGAGAGTCTGAACTCTGGGAGACTCCAGCACCTACTTTGGATGCTGAGCATTTGTGTGTGTGTGTCTGAGTCCAGGCTACCTACACCCAAATTCACAAAGTAGGAGCAGCACTCGGGTGTACAACAGGAATAAATCTCAGCCGCACATCTCAGTCTTGGGGACAGAACACAACAGTTTCAGCTCTAGGAACCAGCATCACGGACACCTAAAATCTAGGTAAAATCCACCCCATCATATAGACATCTTTAGTACCCTTGTGATCCTTTCACCCCAGTCTGATGTTCTCACCCTCAGTGGTCACACTGGAAACTCAACCACTTGGCCATCTGAACAGCAAGCATGGCACAGCTGAAGTCGCATGTATATTAATTACACTTCCTGATTATATGCTCCCCACTAACATGGTAGTTGAGAAAGTCAATTTGAGGGATACATTGGTGTGTATGTTCTAGTATTGATAGCAATATGGAAAGCACATCAGTGTTACTATGATCTTATACTGGAGGAAAAATTCAGACCGCCTGCCCTGGGATACAGATAAGATCTATGTGCCTGTATTCCAGACCTGGACTGTGATTGTCTGCTGTTTTGTGCAGCAAAATAAGAAGAGAAATTTGGAAGCTACCACTGCTGGTGGTGTGAAAACTCCTATAGTACAATTCCAAGGTCTCCTAGTATTATGACTCTGTCCTACCACTTTGGATGTTTAGAGCTGAGATGGAGTTAAGAGCTCATGGGATGCTCTGGGAAAAGGCTGTTCTTGATCCCTGCACTGAAGTTGACTCTGCTGCTACCACAACTGAGCGGGAACATGAGTCTTACTGGTAGTGAGAACAGCCAAAGGGAGCTTCAGAAATCAGCTTCTGTTTCCATGTAGCGACTGTCTATGAGAAGTACAGTAGCGCAAAGATAATATATGGGACAAAACTGTAGGGGTCTTCACTTAGGTTTGATACCTGAGGAGTCTTTAGAACCAGTCCAGTTCTTTAGAACTAAAATGCCAGTCAGCCAATACTTGTTCAAAGCTTTGCTTGGACATTTAGGAAATAGAACAAAAAGAAAGTTAATCATAGTAAGAACAAATAAAAGCCTAAAAATTCTGAAGGATGGTAGGCAAGGAGACCAAAGACAAATGCTGATTAAATGGTTTGTGATGGATTAGTAGGAAACATGGAAAATAAACTGTACCATTCTGGTATTGTCAAAGGAAATCATGGGTCTTTGATATAGATTCTTAATAAATAAGACTAAGAGAAAACTGCTGCTGCTATTTTGCCTGTCAAATCAGGAGAGGCAAAGTGAAAACCTGAGCCTCAGCAGCAGGTTTTCACATGAAGGGAAACTGCAGCCTGGCGGTCCTTCCCTGCTGCTTGAAAAGTATTTGGAAAGTATTTGAGAGCTCAGTGGAGCATCCCTTATCAAAAACAAATAATGCTATCAGAGGTGAAAATGCTGACCATGGAAATCCAGGTTTGACAACAGCATCAAGTGATCACAGAAACACAAGTACTGCAGAAAGGCAATGTCAAGGAAGAAACTATTGCCTGGGAGGGCTGAGAACTATGCAGTAAAAATCCTATCTACTGAGACATGTTTCCAAGGAGAAGACTCATAGGCGCTGAGTCAAGGAGAAGTTCTCGATGTAAGGGAGTTTTTGAACCATGTAGATAGGAAGCCAAATATCCTTTTTTATCTTTCTCTCATTTTACTTCTTTTTAGAGTTCAAAATACCAGAATCCTCACCCCCCATGACATACATTGGTTGTATAAACAAAATGAGTCAATGTCACATCACACAAATATAGTTTGACTTCTTGACACTCCTGATGGTGTGAAGAGAAGAATTTCAGCTGAACTAGGCCTTATTGGGAGACCTATTTTGAGCTTATCTTGATGGGAGCAGAAGGATACTCTATGGTAATTCTCATCATCAAAACTTCTGCACAAAACCCAAGTTCTTGGCATATTCAGTGTGTGCACAGTCCAGTTTGTCCATGTGCCAATATCCGTCTGGTGGGCAACACTATAGACTCTGTAGAACCACAGACTAGGAACCAGCCCCTTTTGAAAAGGATGGGAAACATGGATTTTAATAAGACCAAGGAACGGACTCATTAATGCCTCCCCCTTGGAAACCAGGATGGCAGAGGTTGTCTACCTGCATATATCAGTCATGCATTTGGAGAAATGAACAGTGGGATTGTAAAGCAATGAAGGGCATCCACAGTACTCTGAAGTCTGAGACATTGTCCCAAGAAGTCATTTCTTAAATCACAAAAGCTTGTGTGAACTGATAACATATGCAACTGTGCATGTTGGAGCACGCAGGGAGGGATATTGTAGGTCTGAATTATTCACAGTAGCCATAGCCTTGCTTTTCACTGGCAGCAAAATTTAATCTCAGTGTCAGAGAGATGTGATACTGAGTTAATAATGGAAAAGTCTGTTTACTGCAGCAAGAATTGGTCACTTATCTCCCTGTGACAGTAACACGGTCATTTCAAATAGACAAGAGCAGAGCTCTGCATGGGGAGCTGTGGCTTCTCGTTTTCTGGTCCCCTTAGGGTGACTTGATTTCTCAGGAAACGAAATTCACAGAAAAGAAGGTTCTGAAGGAAATTCCTACTTTTCATTATTTTTAAAAATTTCAATCCACATCTGTAGGAAATTGTGAATTGAATGCAAAAAAAATACATTTCACAGTAGAAATTAATTACAGAAGAGATAAAACATTTCTATGAAGTACTGAAAATTTTAATTTCAAGTGATGCGAGCATACTATCCAATCCAAATAAAATTAAATGCAACATAATTGACGAGGGTTTTCAGCATTAAATAAATACAGCATTATGTAAATGCAGCATTAATTTAAAATCAAGTGATTGTCAAAAATGAAAACCAAAGCAATTTAACTTGCAGCTTTTCTATTTGACTTCTCTTTCCCACATAGATGAGTCCAAATTGAAACTGCAGTTGTTCAATTTGCATTTAGTTAAAGCTGAATTTCTATGGAAAACACAGCTTGTATGAAGTATTGAACACCTGTTAGGCAGGAGAGTCAGTACCCACTGCAGTGGAAACTGAGACTCATTGGAGGGTGGCCGTTAGCAAGCTTTAATTATTCACAGCAACTCTACGTTACTTTTCATGGACAACTTTTATTCAAACCTCATTGCCTCACGCTCTGATGTTCAGTTCTTAGCATGAAGAATGCTTATTAAAGCAAGAAATCATTAATTTTCAAATGCCATGGAGTGGAAAAAAATCACTGTGTGTCAAATGCTATTCAGTGGACAAAGCCTAATCCTAATGACATTTATGAAACGTTGCTAAGATTAACAGAAATGGGTCTCCCTCTTGGCCATCCCTGACTGACTTTTTATTCCTGATATTTGTGCAGTGCTTTTGACACACAATCAGCTTGCAAAGGGGAGCATCAAGTGTCTGCCCATTGTTCCAGGACTTCTGCTACCTTGTGCAAGTGCTGGCAGGAGAAAAATGGGATCATAGCGATCTCTTTCAGGTTGGCAGAGCCTTTATTTTCCTCCTGCCCATGAATGCCATTTTATATTAAACTTCTTGTCAGCACTAGACAACTCAACCTTATTTCAACAGAACTTCATTAGTCCAAATTTAACCCCCGTAACCTCTCCTATCACATAACATAAGATGGCCCAAAGCTATAAAGCATGTGAGACATGTGAACCTGGAAATGCAATTACATTGTCTAAAGGGATTACATTCTGCAGGTAGGGCACTCTATCTGCACATGGCCAAAGCCTGCTGCTCGTTACACAAATGGCAAAGCCACACTGCAGGCAACCTTCACTCTGCACATTTGGGATCTTCCACCCCAGTGGGTGCATATGAGGGGGACATCCACATGATTCAAATGTGTACTCTCGCAGCCTGCTCCCTGTTATCATCTCAGAGCACCAGCATGATGCTTGCAGAGATGTCCCTTATATTTGGAGTGCTGGTTTAGGAGAGACATGCTTTTGGAAGGACCGTTGTATGCAGCAGACAGCATAATGTGTGTGCCTGCAGCTCCCCAGTGTCAGATGTGATGCCTGGCAGAGCAAGCGGCTTTCACTGTAGTGACCCAAAGCATTCCCTCACATGCAGCATCTCCTCCTCAGTGCTTGGTTATTAAATATGCGAAGGACATGTGGTTACAGACCTGTTTTAGCCATGCCCTGCAGTCTTTTACCATATTGTAAATATTGTATTTCTTTTTCCTAGCAAGTCCTTTGATTCTGCCCTATCATAATGGTCCCAAAGGTGCAAGGTGATGCGTGACAAGCACTGCTTTGGAGAAGACAAGACTGGCAAATGTTAGTTTTTTCTCTCAATATGATGACAAAAAGCCTTGAAAAGCTGAAAAGAGCTTCAAGTGTGCCTTACCTTTTCTTAATTTCCCCCTTCCTCCTTCTCAATTTCACCTTGCCTCTTTTTTTCTATAACAGAAAGGGAGTCTGAAGAGAGATTGCATTTGGCACTGAAAAACCACATAGCAATTCCAGATTTTGTTGTAAGCTGCCATGACCCACTCTGTTGTATTGCTTTTCCTGCAGTCTGGCACAGCTGCATTTGCTGCTGGGATGAAATGTTTGGTGTTCAGATGTTTATCTCTTGCTGCTTATGGCAGAAGATTCAATGAGCAGAGTAAACTAGATATTGTGGTTTAGGTTGGGTCAAGGGAGGGTAAGAGGGAGGCCATTGCCACGTACACCATTTCCCTGCATTTTTCTCAAGTTAAAGTAATATAATGGTAGCCACTTGAAGGAAAATACACTGATGCAACAGCTTCATCCTGGCAAGCAAATAGTGAAATGGAGAAATTTCACCTACCTTCCTCTCACTGCAGGAGAAGATTGACCTTTCCTTCTCTAGTTACTTGTCAGCTTTAATGAAACCTGTAGGAATGTATTTATCCAGGGAATCTTTACCTGTCCCTAAAAACTGGGCTGAAATGAGCTTATTATTCAAGTCACTAGAAGCAAGAAGGGGAAAACTGACAGACAGAGAGAAAGCCGTAACCTCTGCATAAATCATGCTTATTTTGTTAATGAGGCTAAAAAAACAAGTGATGGTGAGAGCAGTGAGAATCTGTTTGTTTATTAGCTCAGTCATATTTAATCTAGTATTCAGATTTAGAGGGTGGGTGTAGGGAAGCATGTGGAGCTGGAAGTGAATTTTTCATTGAAGGAGCATATGCATAGAGAAACTACCAAATGTAACAAGTGTACAGTGCTGTTCTTTGTCCTGCTGTTTTGCACTGTGGAAAACTGATGCTTCAGTGGCAACTGAATCTCAACCTAAACAGGTAATAATAAATTAACTGCATCTTTAGAGTTGTTCCTTACATTTGTGATAAATAAAAGCAATGTGGTTTCAAGTAACTCACCAGTAATGACAAATAATAATGAGCTGAACAGAATATTTGAGCTTCCACTCAAGCAACTGCCAGGCTGTGTGTATCTGCCTCATCCAGATTTGATTTTAAGACGCCTACATAGGCATATTAACCTGCACGTTTCTCATAGCCCAGATAAGGCACTGCAAGACGTTTAATGGGAGAAGCATTTGAACTAGTTCAGAGCTGTATTTTTCCCTAGGATGTTCACAGGCGATGCTCAAAGAGTCCCGTGTGACCTCGCCTCCTGTCACTCTTCTAGTGCAGAAGATCAATCCCTGTGTGATGGAGCTGTGTAGGTTCTTTCAGCTGTGCCTCTGTGTTGGTCAGAGAAGATATTCCAGGAAGGAAGGCATGAGGTAAAGCCTGGCACTAGTTTTTTTTCTTTCTCTCTGCTTAAAATACACCACCAGACTATTTTCAAATGACAGTTTTCAATCACTAATGTTTATATTTGAGAATCTGCACCTACTGGCTGAGACCAAATGACCAAGACCTGATCCAGCTTCCAGTATTCAAACTGCACGAATAAAGCTCAGCTGAACTTCTTCACATATCTAATGGCATCATTAAAATTAAACTCCATTTCTTTATTTCCATATTCAATACTAGCGGCATGATGCGCATACAGCTGTGCTTATGAAAGATAACAAGTTACTACTCTCTCAACTACATCCTTAGGTACTGTGTTGAATACTATTCCTGGTTCTTGAAGAACGCAAATTATGTCTGTGCAAGAGTCAAAAGAGTTGCTTACTCCCAAAGTAAGTACATTTTCTCTTTATATCTCTCCATACTTTATTATGAAAGTATAACAAAAGTTTTAGATATCCACAAGAGCATTTGCTGTCTTTCATCAAATAGCCCTTTTTACTGATAATGATTTTTTAAGGTATTAGAAAGCTATTTAACCTTCATGAATGTTTTTAATATTTTCCTTGTAAAACCTCTTCTGATGACAGTTTTTCAATGTCTTTCCAGCATTAAAACAAAAATGCCTTAAAAACATCTGTACATCAGTCTAGAGCACTGGGGAATTATCCTGTGAATGGGAAGATCGATGGCAGTTTTAGTTGTCTCTTTCCTCAGTGTAAAAATGAGGATGCAACATGTTATTTGCAAATATTTATAACAAGGCAAGCTATTAACCATATGTTAACCTAGAAATGCGTCTTCCATTAAGACACTGCAAAATTAATGTGTAAAAACAGATGTATTTTAAACAAGTGATGTAACTGCAATAAAAGCATTGAAAGGCTTTTAAAAGGTGATTTTTATAAAGGGTATTTATATGGTTGGGTAGTGAATGCAAATGGTTCATTCTAGTTTTATTTACAATTAAGAGAATCACAATTAATGAACACAAGATAATTTAAAAGCAACCTGAAATACTGAAGACAGAAAGGATCTTTCCTGGTGTTGAACACACGCAGATTATCCACTATTCCAAATCAAGAGTCTCTCATTACTTCAGCAACTCAAGTGCAGAGATTCACCAAGTAAATATTCACACCTCTTGTACCTTCACCCAGTGGTAAATCTGTGTGAATTCACCAAGATTCACCTCCTGCCTCACGTGCACGTCTTGTGAACTAAAAGCAGCTCTAAAAAAGCATAACCAAATCGCACCACCCTATATTTTCCCTACACTGAAGCAATGTGATGCTGCTGTCGACCCAAAATACACCATGAAGCTATTAATATTTCAAAGAAAATGCAATTATTTGCACTACAGCTGGTGCACATTGATGTTTCATTAAAATATGTGTTCAAAGTAACATAAAGCCAAAAAGAAAGGTGGCACCATAAGGAACGCTGCCCCCAGGGAGGGGGGGATGCAGCAGCCCTCTTCCAAAATACATTCCCCTGTTGTACCCAACAGCATGAGGGAAGCATTTCTGTCATATCAAAGAGCAGGATAGATTGGAGTAGCACCAATTACAGTCGATACTGAATGTTAGCCAGTGGAAGAGAGGAATATCAATGCAAAGAATATATGAATTGGGAATATTAACATGGCCATGGTACTGCAGTGCTGTGGAGAGATGTCATTCTGTGGCACCTCTCTTCACCCAGGGCAGACCAGCCCTGGGTGAGGAGCTGAGTGAATTACATCTTTGTGCAACTAATTTTCTTTTAAATCTCACAAAACCTTCTTAAAACCTGAAGATGTGATTTAAAAGAAAACCATCCATATTATTTCATACATTTTTATCACTCAGTTTTTGGAGAACTTAGGCAGAAGGACATGGAAACAAGAACATAAAGGCAGAAAGCAATCATTAAAGTCCGTTTGACTTTGTATCAAAAACTACTTTTGGGAAAGGCTTCCCTTTTTAAAGAGCATTTTATTATTAGTTTAATAAATTTAAT
>WYDI02005500.1:6723-26942 GCA_009867235.2 Psittacus erithacus
ACTGGCAATAAAGTGGAACTTGCTTATCACTCATATTGAGTCGTCGCTTGATTCCCCGCGCCGTCGCCTGCAACACTTATGTTCATGCTGTTTCAGTATGTTTCACAATATATTCTATGTATATTGCGGCAGAGCCACAGAAACTGTCTTTCTGCCTGCATCAGGAACATTTTTTCTGATAAAACTAGAATGCAGCTTTTCCAAATTCTTCTGTCCTCAGTCCTTTTCTGTATCTTGAAACTGATCTTTAGCGGGATACCCTAGTTGATGCAGTGGAGAGCACTGGTTTATACTTGGTTGCGGCTTTATCCTTTTCTTGCAGAAATACATGATAAGAATTTCACAAATTTCCCATTTTGGCCTCCAGAGGTCATCAAGACCTTTACCTTGGAATCAGAAAGAAAGCAAGGGAGAGAAAGCGTGCCAACCAATCAGTTACAGTCCTTTAGATGTGTGATAAAGATCTTTCAGTCATTTTATTTCCAAAGTGGTCCCCAAATGTGTGTAGGAAATGCTATTCAGTAGCCTGGCACAACACTGAGTAGTCTTTGACCATGCAGGAATCAAACAGATCTCAAGCAGCCAAGCAGAAAAGCCAGATGTTTGGTAGAACATTATTTCACTCATTTGGAGACAAAATGCCATGCTGTGCAAGACAGGTAATGTTAGAGTTAGCTCAGTGCTGGAGGAGAAGACCTGAGCACACCTATACCTGCATCACCTTGCAGGTGGCCATGCGGCTCACATCACCTCCTCCCTGTCCAAGCTGACACATGGAACCTGGGCTGTGCTGGAGAAGCTGTGGGATGCTCTAGCCTCTCCCTTGCAGTGGAAAGGACAGATTTGGTGATGAGTTGTAGGTAGCAGTCTGGAATCAATAATTACTAGGCCAAATAAAGTCTTTAACTATTCTAGCTGTTTGAGAAGTTAATATGTGCCTAAAGTACTGATTTGCCTCTGAGACTGCCCCAACCTCTTTGGAAAACTGGCAGAATACACTCAGAAAATAAATTAGTTTTACTCTTAATTAAGAAATTCCAAGAAAGTATTTAACCTGGGATTTCAAAATACAACGTGAAAGTAGTCAATGAAAATGAAAATCCAGTCTGAATCTGTAGAGAGGACAGTAAAGCTTTTATGTAAAAGGATCCAGTGGAATATATGGTACTGAAATCATTGAGGGACTATACAATGACAAATGAAATTCATGCTATTAGACTCCTTTTAAACACAGTATCTTTGTTTTAGTCTTCCTCACAATGTCTTTCCTAGTTTTGTTACTTAAATTCTTCTGGCATAATTTCTACTTATCCACAAACTGCCTCACTCTTCAACCCTACTAACAATGTCATTCCAAAGGTGTCACTAGACCATGCTTCCTCTTAATCCAGACACATTTCTCAATTTAACAAAACCAAACTAGTACTGAAAAAAGCCCCCAAATTTGTAGGATAATGTATAACAAGGTTAATTGCTGGAAATGGAAAGAGACTTGTGGAGAATTGGAGTATCCCGGAGAAAGTGCTTTCATTTTTTTAAAAGTTTGCTGCACTTCTACTGACCTTTGGCTTCTACTGCTTCCTAGTAACACTGCCTAAGATTTTGAAAGGTTTTGAAAAATAGTGGGCATGATTTCTAGGATAACAGTATCTATTAAGGGGTTGCAGGATGTAAAATAGAGTGATACTACCCCGAGTTTATTACATATCTCTCTTTCAATGCATTTGTCAGCTTCAATTTTATTTCTCTTTTGAAATTTCTGCCTTTTAATTATCAGTCTGTCATAGAATGTAGAAAATCCCAGGTTTATGCTAACTAATGGATTTCTTTTGCACATGAGAGCTAAAGTCAAGGCTGTTTAGACAGAAAGAAATCCAACAGCCTAGAGACAACAAGGAATGTCTTATGCTTCTATGACGGTGCATTTATTCTTGTCAAATCTGTGAGAACACATTACCATATCATCAATTTAGATGACAACATTTCTTGGTTGCTTTTACAGACAATTTAATCTTCTCTCATATTTCAAAGTTCTTTAAATATCTTGCATTGAGGTCTTGTGATCCACTTTCCTACATTGATTTCTGTCCTTCTGGGGAAGCTGCATTGCTTCCAACCCTGGGACTGCTTTCCATGGCAGGCCTTGCTGAGGTGAAAGGTGGACCAAACTCCTAACCACACTGCGCTAAGGATGTCCTAAAAATGCCATGTTAAAATTGAAGTCATCCACTGAAACACATTTTATAACTGTGCTTCTAGGGGTTTTCCAGACCACCCTGATTCTTTCTGGTCTTTGGTTTTTGGACACTCGGCAACCATTTTTTCTAAGGTTTACAAAAAAGAAGAATCTAAAAATGCAAAAATTATTAGCTTTCAAGATTTTGTAGCTAGGATGGTGACACAATTTTAACAACAGAGAACAGATTTTCACCCACTTTTATTAATTACATGGACATCGAAACCCACTGAAGAAGTCTGGAGACACCAGAAGACTGACTCTTCTCTTTGGATTCCCCATATGACTGCTAGAGAGAGGTACAGTGCGCACTTTGATAGGCCTACATGGTCAGTGACTAGCAAGAATACAATATAAAAAGAATAACTGGCAACTGCAGTAATAAGTAATATTACTTACTAAGACGAAAGGCGTATTCATAGCTTCATCTAGTCTTCATTAGTTCTTTAGGATTTGAAGTGGCTGAATTTGACACAGTAGAATAGGCACAAGAACTTGTTTCTTTTTTCTCAATTGCAAGAGCTTTATCTATTTTAATGTTATCACCACTATGAATCTCAACTAGCTGTCAAATTGTTAGAAAGCTAGAAACTGACTGCTATGAGGATGAGCTTAAAGCAATATGGAGTGGATGCAAATCTAGCATGCTTGAGAATTAAAAACAAGCTGGATAACGTGTCTGTGCTGTCTACTGTTGCAGGATTGTTTTCAGTGATTAACACACTTGGTTAATTGCCAAGAAGAACTTCTATTCTGCAAGTACTGCAGTTAACACTCCTTACTCCTATGAAATTGGAAATCACCAATACAGAGAAGTTCTTCTTCTCAACCAAAATATATATTCCAGATCACATACTTTTTATCAGTAGATTAAAATTTCAAAAGTGACCTTGAACTTTGGATAGATCCTTTTCTTTTGGAAACTGAGGACCATAATCTGAGTCAAATGAGCAACTTGAAATAAGTTAAAGAGGCTTCATGTTCAGAATTCTGGCTCTTTTGACTCTCAGACAGAGAAGACTCCTTGCACTTTTAATGATTTATTTTAATTTATCCTCATTTTACAAAAATAACTAGATCTTGGATTATGGCTTAGGTTCATTTTCAAAATAAACCAAAATACTATAGAGAATGTAATGATAACGTAATTATGATTTTCTTCTCTTCAAATAAACTTTGATACTCTGACGTCTGACCTTATTTTTAATATTTTTGAGTAGAACTGCACAAACTGTCAAATGAAGAAAGTACACAAAAAACACAGTCTACCTTTAAAGAGCTGCCAGTCCTAAGATCGCTGAGAGAAATTCTATGAATATGTCATTTACTCCCTGAAATGAATGGGAAGAAGCATATAATGACATCTTAGTATCTGCTAATTAAATTGACCTCTTTGCTTTTTTGTGAAGGACCAATATTGGTTTTGCAATTCAGATTTGAATTAGGGACAGGATTATCAACCTTGTTACCTGAATAACAAGCGATAGAACAAAAGGAAATGACCTCAGGTTGCACCAGGGGAGGTTTAAGTTGGATATTAGATAAAATTTCTTCACCTAAAGGGCTGTCAAGCACTGAACAGGCTGGCCAGGGATGTGGCTGAGTCACCATCCCTGGCGGTATTTAATAGACATGTAGATGTGACACTTAGGAATATGGTTTAGTGGTGGACTTGGCAGTGTTGAGTTAATGGTTAGACTCGATGATCTTAAAGGTCCTTTCTAACTGAAATGATTCTATGACCAGCAATATCAATAAGCAAATCCTGGCTACCTATGTACTGTTTGGCTTGTGTGATATTCAACAACAAAAAGAAAAGCGAGAATACATGATGCTATATGTTCTCTATATAAAAGGGCCACATATGTTTTAGCTTGTTCCCCTCCTAGTTTTCAGTCTTTGGGATATTTTACTTGCTGAAAAAGTAAAAGCTTTCTCTTAAAATAAATCATGTGAGAAACCACTTCCAGATAAATGGCTCACAGTATGTACTCCTTTTTGGAAAACCATAAAACAGAGATGGAACACTTGAAGTTCACCTTGTTAACAACTGCAAGCACAATAATGGCACTCAACCTGTGTGTCCTAGGTGACAGTACATAAAAGCAGCCAGTCAGAACCACTAAAATATTTTAGAAATGGAATTTGATTTTGTAATATGTCATTGATATGGTTGCATTCTTTTCTATAAATCAGTAACAAAATCCAAACTAATTCCTCCAGGTATAGATGCAGTGATGATGCAGTTTGTTAAGCAGTGCCTGTATCCAGTATACATTATCTGATATGAAACTGAAATTTCTTATTTGCATGTTGTTATATTTTTTCAACAGGCCTGGGTGTTTGGTAGCCACGGAAATTAAAACTTATGCCTCTCTGCATGTGGAATATATGCCCACTTTAACAATATAGGAAATCTTGAGAACTATGGTATTAAATTATGCTGGAAAATGTGGCTCCGCCAGAATTCAGATTAGTCACTTTCTTGGGAGAACACAAAGAAACTTTCTGTGAAGGTTTTATTCTTCACATACAATTTAATCTGTGGTCAAACAGAGCATGTAGAATAAATTGCCTTTGGTGTTCTGAGCTATGGCTTACAGTACCTGCTACCAAGCTTCACTGGGAAGAAGGGTTTAGGAGCTCAGCCAGTGAAGCTACCAGAGTGACCGTCTTGTTTTGTCATCCCTAAAATACACTTGTACAACACAAGATATGTTCTTTCTGATATGTAAGATTTCTGTAATATTCAAGTTGTTGCAATTTATTCATTAAATATAACCTCTCAATGACTTAAGAAGGAGACCTTCACAGAAAGCTTTGTGTAGTTCTATCATTAAGAGTCCGGTATTTCTCAAAAGTGTTAAAATAGAACAAAAAAGTAACTAACATTGTTAAAGGGAGTACTATGCATAAATGATATCCCTCTGGAACTGACAGATAAGATGCAAAACATCCTGAGGGATTTTGTATTTCTTCATTTGAAATCTTTGTATATTTTCTTGGAGAGAGTACTGACAAGCACAGGAAATACACACACATTAGAACTGAAAAGGTGTATTTCATTAAAATGCTCTGACAGGTTAAATAAGTGGCAACGGTGACATTACAGCTCTGATGGCCCAAGAATGCAAGTGAGAAAAATGTTCAGGAAGCAGCATTATCATAGCTGTTGGAAAAAGCAGTATAATTTCTCACCCCAGAGGAAAATCCTCCATGGGCAGAAGTCCCTTTTCACTGTGAGATGGGGCCCCCAAAGTTCTGAAAAGAGCAATCACAGCAGCATCTGAGGGTCTGGCTCTTGCACTGCTGACTTTTTGGTGACTTGCAGTTGACAGCTGATTTGTGCATGCAATTGTGTTCGATATGGGGTTTCAGTTATTGATAGGTTATTGTCTCTTATTTTCATTGCAGTGTCTAGAAGGCTGGCGCTGGTAGAAGAAGAAGGAGTGGTAATTAATGGCTTATGTTGAAGTCAATGAGTGAAACCAGACTTTCAGTCCTGATGATCAGGAGGTCACCTATAGGCACCAGGAATCCAGCAGTTACTAATTAATTGAACAACATAATTAAGTTAAACTTAGAACAAATATTCTCCACACTATTTAGTTGAAAGATTTCTGCTTCCATTTCAGACTGAAAGGAGATAATTTGTGCTAGAAAGCCTGACCAATACCACTTCTGTTTACAAAGCTTTTTTTGCCTGTTTTATAGCTGTGTTAAAAGAATTCTTTTAGGTGTGTTTGTGAATTTGGCTTGTTTTCCTAGTACCCATTTTTCTTCCACACTCACAGAACTATGTACTTCAAAACACAGAGAAAATAACTGACACAATGAAAAGTTTCTTTAAACTATCATACCAAGGAAGTATGTAGTTAAGACCTCTTTAGGCAAGACATTCATTCAGCAGTTCAGTAAGTACAAAACAGTAACTCCGTCACTGTCATCAAAGGTTGAAGTCGGTTCTCATGAAGCCGGTGCTCAAGTGAATACAACACTGGAAAATAAGAACCCATTGCTTGGAATAAAAAAACACTTTTAAAAAGAGAAATTAATTGTGTACTTGTAAGCGAATTATGCCTGTATTTTTAGGTGCTTATAGAGCCTCCATCTCTACAAGGGCTGACGTAATTAATGTTAACCTGTGACCAAAACCTGAAAACGTATTTTGGATGGAAAGATAAAGCAGTCATCTGCAATGTACAATATATTGAACTGGATAACAGCATTTGCTTCAAAACTCAAGGACACCTCAACATCTATAATTAGAAGGGCTCTCAAAGGGCATAGATAGATTATTTCAATTGAGATGGGTGACACCTTTCAAAACAGCACGAACTTGAAAGTCTGAATTCTTTTTAACCCTTTAAGGAAAGCAAGTGAAAGACAAATAAAGCCAGTTCTGCTTTTTACTTCACCATCTCAAAGTAGATATACATCAGTGAAATGTTAAATGGTGCAGCCGATATTTGTACTTGCCTTTTTAAGCTGTAATGTTGAACTCTAGTGCTGACTGAAGGTTTCCAATCTTCATTTATTGAGATATTTGAGATTTTACAATCTTTTTGGAATTATTTCCTTTCTTCTTGAGTGTGCCAATAAAAATTTCCTTTTCCTTTTTTCCAAACTGAAATACAACTCCTTCACATTATAAAACTGATGGACTACAACAGAGGCTAATCCTGACCTTTGGCAGAGATGGTTTACAGAAGAAAACACCCATTTAGTTAGAGGAGGGTCCAAGCCCTCCTCTAAAAGATAGTGGAGACACTCCCTCTGTCTAAGGGAGACACAGCCTCCCTTCTAAACACTAAAAGGTGAGCAACGGACATCAAGGTTGGAATCCTGCGCATTACAAGCAATACTGGAATTACATATAGTTTTCTTTTTTCCTTAAATATTGTAAGTTTTTTCTGCCTCTGGATAGTTGAGATTCCCAAGGCAATACCTACATGTATGATTCAGTATCTCTGAGCTTATAATGGGAACAGCATCTTCATGCAACAAAGTGAAATAGCACAGCTTCAAAAAGCTCATGATTTTGATTATTGAAGTATTTTCCCAGTGTTATCTGCAGTACAGCCACAGTGGTACAAGAAATAAATTCATCAGCTCTAAAGGGCATGTTTTGCTAGCAGGAGAGTCTGAACCAAGTTCTTGCAAAAACACAGTGAAATCTCATCTTACTTTCTGGAAACAGACAGATTTGAAAGCATAAAATAGATCTGATTTAATATAAAAATTATATATATATGTAAATTATATATATAATACAAAAATTAATATAGAAACCGGATTTAATTAAAAAAATAAACTGATGCTATGAACTTAATATAATGTGTGCTTGCTCTACATATTAGTCCTTTGTGAAGTTTGTACGCTTTGCTGCAGCACACAGGCAGTTCTGGCTAGCATCCAGGAGACTGCAATCTTCAAAAATGTTTTTCTCAATATGAATTGTTATAAAGCCAATTTTGCCTAGAATGGTAGAGACTCTAGAATAGTAGTGTTATAACTCTAATGGTCTGATAGGGTATGTGAAGCAAGGTTTCTGGCAAAGACAGAAAACTAGTCCTTCGGAAAAGCAGGCAGGCTTTTGGCACAACGGCCCTTCTTTTGGGAACACTGGCTCCTCTTCAGGTCTGAAATAGAAGCAACAATCCAGTTGCTATGTAAAGGTTGGGAGCAACTGCTCTGAGTTTAGTTTAATTCCATCAATCAATTATATAAATCCAAAAGGAAATGCAATTGGTATCTGGGGAACAGAGCAGGATTTTAGCGAGGAAGGAAGTGATAAGGTCATTGTCTCCCATGAGACAGAGAAAGAAAAAGACCACTGATTATCACCTGTGGAACATGCAGATACAGGTTGAAATAAATTAAATTCTAGCACTTATCAGAGCATGCTGATATTAAACTGTACCAAATAGAAATCATTCAAATTGGCATATGATTAGCAGACAAACTATTTTATCTGTGTAATGCAAGAAGCTGGTGAAAAATAAAACATTTGAGGGACATATTAAATACTGAAGACATAATTAAGGTTAACTGTGAAGTGAACTAATCTTTCTAGAGTTTTTTTCCAGGAAGAGTGAGAAATCAATGTGGGACACTACATGGGGATCCCCACACTCTAGGGGGTTTGCTAAATCTAAATTCTTTTCCAACCAGGTGCAGGGACAGATGAATTAGCCTTCAGTATCCAAGGTATTAAAATTAGCTCTTTTCCTCCATACCCATGCTATAAGGACATCATTTAATCAACCCCATCAGCCAGAAGCCCAGTTGGATTTCAACTGCATCAGTTCAAATGTCTGCCCAGGTGTTAAGGTGATGCACAGAGGTGCTCGCTGGTGTTTGCTTTCTGCAGCTCAATGCCAGAGGGTAAAGAGGGAGCGCTCACTCTCAGTCAGATCACCCAGACATAGGGGATTACATGCAGCATTTCCTGATACTGTGCTCAAAGTTGCAAATGATGGTCTGCAAGTGAGGTACATAAAGTATGTTCCCTTTTAAGCCCCTAAAATAAGGATTGACTCTGTGGCTGTCACAGAGTGGACATGGGTTGGTAACATACTAAAAGCTGGAGGAAAATTCATCAGAGCTTTTCTCCTGGACTTCAGCTTGCACCAGCCTAAGATACTTTTTGAACACGGACCTCCTACGTTAAGTTGAGATTCACAACAATGACAATATAAAGCCTGGATGTTCTTACAAAGAGGTTTAAAATTATCTGATGGTAATGAAAGGGGTAGAAAAAAAGGTAGTAATAAAAAATGAGGTTTTTTGTTCCAAGGAAGCAAAAGTAAAGTAATAATAAAACCACTGTTCGGTTTTGTGCACAGACCTTCTTTTCATTCACAGAAAATTATTTAGTGAAGGAAATAAGAATAATAAAATGAAAAACACCCTAGGACACCTTTAAAAGTCAGTTTTAATTGCAGAAATATTTTTTAATTGTAGAAATATCCTGAACTCTGAGGACTGGTAATATGATCAATCTTTTGCTCAAAGTAATTAGACAAATTCAAAAAGAGATGTGATTAAAGACGTGTATTAGTGAGTAAACTGTCTAAGAACATCCCTGGTCTGTGCTGTGAGGGAACAAAGCATTTTTACGGAAGTGAAGTAACTCCAAGTCTCAGAATGTCACATGAAGAGGAACTGTAATTAACAGTTAGGATTAGCCCTGGTCCAAGAAGACAAACTGGTCATGGTCATTATGGTTGGGGGACAAACTACTAGACAGAAGAAACAGTTCATGCCTTGCCAGGGATTTACACAGCTACTTGCTAGCAGACTCTGAGTTCATGAAGGTTTTTTTCTGCATTTTGGAAAGGTTATAAACAAGTCCAGCACAAACACAGTGCTGACAAATTTATTCTGAAGGCCAATGGGTTGAACAGGGTAACAGTGGCATTAGGTTATATCCCTAACCATGTCAGGCTTGACTGTCTGCATCCTCTTCCATTATCCATCTGTCAAAAAAGTAGGAGTCCTCATTTGCTTGAGAGACAGATATAAAACTGTCAGTTTCACCAGAGGTAGCAAGAGGCAGTGGAATGACTTTTTTCTAGACCCTTCCTGAGCACTTCACTGCCTTACTTTGCCTTAATGCTGTTGTCAATCCTATATGACAGTTCAGCGTTGTGCAGCCTGCAAAAAGAGCCAAGACACAGAAGAACATATTTGCTTTAAGATGGCTTAGAGAAGCATTAAAAACTGGACCTGAACAAGTTTTTTCAGAGATTGATCATTTAGCTACACGGCGTACCTACTGGTTATGTTAACGGTCAGAGCAGAAGGACTTACAATGCCTCCACCATCATAATCCTAGGACTTCATTTAAGGAATGGTCCACAGGCAGACGCAGAGGCCAGGAGGCTCTAACCTCA
Organism: Psittacus erithacus; assembly: GCA_009867235.2. NCBI lineage: Eukaryota > Metazoa > Chordata > Aves > Psittaciformes > Psittacidae > Psittacus > Psittacus erithacus. The sequence continues at coordinate 16,858 of WYDI02005500.1, forward strand.
AGCCTCTGTGTCATCTGGGCAGGCTGTGTGCCAAACAGGAGGAGAGAGAGGTCAAAACCAGCTTCTTGCTGCTGAAAGAGTCTTGCCAGGAATGTCAAGCCAATATGCAGCAGCAGCTTTCAAGAAGGATGCCAACAAATGGGCCTGAATACCAATGATTTCCAGGGCTAGTGACTCACCTCAGCGGTGGGCATGAAGATCTGTGGCACTAACCACTAGAAGCTGGCGACTGCCTGTGGGACTGAGTGCTTGGTTTATATTTATGCAGCAGCTGAAGTCACTGTGCTGAGGATAACCATGACATTTGTTTCGGTTGACTTGTTAAAGCAATTTTCTGTTACTAACTACATTCCTGCTGGTTGCAGCAATCCAATGCCACCATGCGGTACCTTGGCCAGGAAGACATGCTGGGGACACCCCTGGATACATTCCAGACAGATGGAAGTCCCCACTGCTCTACCACTGTAAATGGGCTAGGAAAGAAAGGTCACCCTGGCCTTCCACCTCTTCTGCCAGCCCTTCTCTACCTCTGCATCTGAATTTCCAGCGACAGCTGGGTCCACACCCTCTGTCCATTTGGTCCTGCCAAGCTGCACCCCCATCCTCACCCAGCCCTATGGATCCTGATGTGGCCTCCAGAGAGACGGATGTGTGACAGTACACTCTCCTGGCAGAGGGTAATGAGTAACATTTCTCCAGAGGCAGCAGAACTCAGTTAGCCCAAGAGAATGCAGAACCCAGTTAAACATTACTTATTCTTTCTAAATTATTAATTCATGGAAACAGCAGAGGAATTATTGTTGAAATATTTCAAAACCCCCTACTTAAGGCAGAGGCAGGCACGCAGCTTTCAGCTTGAGCAATCCTGTGCAGCGATAAACCAATGAAAATAGGGCGAATGGCAAACATTAAACAAACTTAGCCATAGGCAGATTTACTAGCTCTAGCAGTAATATGTGGTGGTTTTTCCATAAATGCCACATTGAAGAGCTGTATCTCTCACTCTGCTTTTTTCCAGCTAGCAGCAAAATCCAAAGCAAACTTTTCTGTATGCACAACCCTAATTGAAAGCAAAGTAAATTAAATGACTTCTAAGCAGTGTCAATAATAGCTACTAGTTATTTTGCAGTAAAAATACAGATATTTTATCAGTTTTTAGTAACTATGTTTTCCTGCTGCTTGCAATTGCAAGAAACTTTTTCCAGCAACACACAGTATTTCCTACATAATTATTCAGCAGGCCCCAAATGAGCGATATATAAAAACATGCTAAACAAAGTTACTGAAATGTAACTGTGCTGCAGAGAAACAGATAAAAAGGAGGGGCTGTTTCAATTTCCCCTTGGTGATTTTGCCTTAATCTCACTTTCAGTGAAACTCTTTTGCAAGAATTTCAATTCAATAATTTTCACCATCATTGTCAAATGGAAAAAAAGAGATAGTGGTGGACACCATCAAACAATTTCTAGGGAATATGTTACATGCATTTAGCCTCTTTTATAAGTTATAAAAAATATTTGTGATTTTTTGAGTTGATTCACTACCTGAAAAAAATATTTAAACCATTTATACAACCCCCCTGCATCTCTGGATGCAAATATCCTGAATTTCCAACTAGACTTTTTAGTTAAGTTATGATCAGATAGTACGTTTATCTAGAATAGTTCTATTCAAAGCTAAAGCTTTACACAAAAATGAAAGGCTGACTCTTTAGCTGGTTTATATTCTCACTCCAATGTCTGGATTAACACACATATGTCCTTAAATGTTTTATGAGATTTGTCAATTAAAAATCACAAGAGTTAACAATGGTTTCCTCACGCAGCTATCCAGGAACAGAATTCCTGGGTTTCATTTGCAAAAAAAAGCAAAGAAATCACTGCCATTGTTGAGCCTGCACTGATGTGCTCCCAGCTGGGGCCGATAAGCTGCTCACTCAGAGCTCTCCATTGCAGAAGACCAGAAAGACTCATAGCATAGGAGACTCTTTTAGTGAATGGCCTGGTTGGGGAAGGGGTGTTTTTTCTTCAGTAATTTGGGAGGTTTTATTATCAGAATCACCATCCTAGGGGAGATTAAAATCTTTTAACCCTGTAGTGAAAAGAGTTTCTTTGGTTGCTGCCGAACAGAAGAAAAAAAAAAATAACTCAGGTATTCAAAGGGTTTGTGTTGACAGAGTATTTCCCAAGTTAAAAAATAAAAATTAAAAATCATTTTGGTTTGTTGAATATTCCTCAAACACAAGTTAAATGGCAGTTCAGCCCAAAACTATTTCCCACTCATGGTACTCTGCTTTGCTCAGAAGCCAAGTGATCTTATTTTCTCTCCTGGTAAGCCCACACCATGTGAGAGAATGGAGTCTTATGCAACTCACATGTGGTAACACGCTGATGGAGAAACAGCTTTTTATACCAAAATCATTCTTACAGAACTTGCTTATCCAATTCTAATTAGAAGTAAGAAAATTTTAGTGAAACAAAACCATAAATATTTTAAAGGCAATAGCCTGCTGGTAAAGTATTTCAGTTCAGCTCTCTGCTGCTCATTTTTTGCCTACCCTCCAGCTTTTGCCAGTGTCTCTCTTAAGGGACTCAGACATGCACAAATTGTAGTTTCCCCTCCAAGCAAGTGGCTATGATTTTCTCTTAGCCAGCTGCAGCCAAAAGACTTGCTGGAGAGAAAAGCTCTTTCTTGCCCAGCAGTATTTGTGAGGTTTTGCCAGAACAACCAGACTTATCCCTCACCACTCCTTATTCACTGGCATGGATTTCAAGTGAGTCATTGCTGTCGATATAATCCTAAATGGCGTCTTACATCCACAGCTATACAAGGTATTTTCACTTTAGCGACAATACCATAGTTTTGCCCCTAATTTTATCAGTCAATTCCGTGGTAAATACTATGCAGTATGGCTAGAATATGGCATGCTCAGATGTTGTTTTCATAGTTGATATTAATACTTAAGGCTGAAACTATAAGAACACAGGCATATTAGATATCTCAAGGCACAGAGAACAGCTAGGGAGATTTATTAACTTGGCTTAATATGGTGGGTGACTAAATACCAGAAAAATTATACAAGTTATTTACTTAGCCTGCTTAGCTGTTGTGGTATACTCTCCTGTACATTGGCAGGTCTCTAGATATCTTTAAAACTACTCTGCTAAAGCATAAATATCCTTACAACCACTTGAACTTTGTTTATGGTGGGACTACTTCTTGAAGGATATGTAGGCATCTCTCTGTTCCTTCACCCCTTGAAAGCTGTGTGAAACCATATATATCTCATTCGATAGCCTTCAGAGTCTGAGCTCTTGTGCATGAATCAGATTAGAAATTGGAGCTTATTTATTAGATTATATCTGGATTTTTTTCAGTTAAAGAAAGCAGACTACAAAAACTAATATTCTGGCATACTAGCGGAAAATTAGCTGGAATGTATAGAAATATAAATGAAAGTCAGTGAAGAAAGAAGATTCTACTAAACACCAAAGTGATCCTGAGCAGTAACAATTACTTGCCTTAGGCTCTTTCAACCACATTTTCTTGTTCTAGTTTCCATCCATTAATTTAAAACAAGTGTGCATTTTCTCCACTTGAGGTTTTTTAGCTATAAAGGTTGTCATGGTTATCACAAGCACAATTTAAATGTAAGGAATGCACAAAATTGATTTTTAGTGGTTCACTCCAGAAGATACTTAAAACTCTTGAAAACTGTGGACAACAGACCTCGTTAATGAAAGCTTTCTCTCAGTCATGCTTCACAGGTTTGTTCACCTGGACAGTTAAGTCTTAGGTTAGAGGTAATTAGGGCACATTCCTGTCAGACAGAAACCTGCATCTGCCCCTTAAACTGGCTATGTGTTTTATGCCAGCGTCATCGTGAGTTGCAACTCTGAAAACAAAAGAGCTAAAAGCCTGGGAACAAGCATAAGAGCTTAGGACTCTCCACTCCTTGGTTAATACTTGTATTACACATTTTCTTTCAGAGGGGAGAAGTTATTACTTCTGCCTCATTCATCTGTTCCTATTTTCCACTCAGTGCAGCTTAAAGCTTGAAGAGTATAGATCCAGCTTGGGGAGGAAGCAAGCACTTAATTCAGATGCCTGAAGTACAGGCAGCCAGGATTTCTCTGGCTTTCAAAGACAGCCCAGCTACTCCTTTGCTTAAACTTGAGAAACTGAACATTTACTTTAGTAATAGCCCTTCACAAGACACCTATAATTTAAGTTCAAGACTTACTTACATCTCTTTCAATATTTGCCCTTAGCTGGTGATCCCGGCTGCCCCTCTGCAGACCCTGACAGAAGTGCCTTCCTCTCCTCCTTCTCTGCCTGACTTCAGCTCTGCTCCACAGCCCTCCATGCCTGTGCTCATGGGCAGCACAGGCAGCAGCAGGATTTTCAGAAGTCTTCCATTGCCATGGGGAGCAAGCCAACTCAAGTCATCCCCACTGTGGGTATCCCCTGTTAGACTACTTGCAGCTCTCGAACCTGATTGCTTTCTGCTTTTATTTTTTGTTAACAAAACCCATTAAGCTGGGGATTCTGAAATCCCCACCGAGCCTCTTGCTTTTCCAGAACTGCCATATACAGCCTGGCACAGCTGTAATGAGAGTTTCAGAAACACAAAATGAAGCCAATGTAGTAAATTCCCATTGGAAATTATCACTGGCCTCTATGAATTTAACATTATCCTCTGCCCAATATGAAATCTCTTGGCAGAAATCATGCAAATTTGTCTTCACTAAATGTATTAGAAGAGATGGGGAATAACCCTTGCTAATAAATAGACTGTAAATACTCCATAGTCTGCCTGCATCTGAAAAGAACAGAGGAAATGGAAAACTAAAGAAAAAAAAAAAGGAAAGTAAAAGGAAGACAAAAAGAAAAAAAAGTATTTTCCTATTCCATTCAGGATTTTTTTTTCTCTCTGAAGATGAAAGTAGAGACTGTACAACTGAAAAAATCATTTTCCCTGCATCTTCCTGGAGATAGTATCAGATGAATTCCAACTTTTAGACCAATATAAGGGTTTGTATGGACAAAATCTTCAAGATGTGTGGCTCAACATTTGCCCTATTGGCTTCTACATGATCTTGGCCAAGTCACTTCGTGTTTCAGTCTCATTGTGCTCTGGCAATGCTACTACAGCTAATTGCCTTTTGGAACTATGCTTATTCATAGTATAATCTGAAGATACCTCAGTATTATTATTTTGCTTGTTATTCACTTTTAGATAGAGAATTTTCCACTTAAAAAAAAATCCAACATAGAGACTCAGACCAAGCTTACATTAACCAATCTGCTATTAAAGCTGCAGCTCAGTTTATGGGAACAGTAGTCTCTCAGGACTCCCATGGGTCCTGTTTGGAACTAGATGGTCTTTAAGGTCACTTCTAATCCAAATGATTCTGTGATTCTGATTTTGTTTACCCAGGAGAGGAGACACAGTGTGTGTGCCACATTCTGAGGAGTTGCGTGATTCACAGCAGTGGCTGCAGCACAGGCAGAGGCCGGAGCACAGGCAGAGGCCCCAGGGCACTGCAGGAGGTGTCACTGGGTCTGATGAAGGGATTCTAATGATCATTTTCATTGCAGGTGTAAAGATGAAGCCTTCCAAACTCATATAATTTACATATCTTTGGAATTTTTCGTGCTGATTTTACTTCCTAGCCCAAACAAAAAGCAAACATCTGATTCCCTAGAAAAAAATGTTTTTTTCTTTTTCTTCTTATTTTTTCTCCTATCGCTTGTTTCCTCTCTCCCTGTCCTACGCCTGCAAAACTTTGTGCTAATTTATCGGCTTTCTAAGAGATGCCTTAAACCTGCATGTTACAGAATAGTAATACTTTCCTCTTGGCTGGAGCTGAGAGAAGTTGTGCCAAAATAAAAGGAAAAAGAAATTAAAAATTAAAAAAAAAAAAGGAAAGAAAATTTAAATTACCCAAGAAATTTTTCAAGCCAGTCCTGAAAGGAAGAACGAGATATATTAACCTTAACAAAAACCCAGGTGTATGGAACAAGCATATACTGCCTTGACTGAAATGCAGAAACATCCTAATTGTTACAAAATGCTTATAGCAAAAGCACTGGTTCCTTAAGTGAACATTTTACTAAATTACAGGCATTTCGTTTCCTCTTATGCATTTCAATAGCATGCATTGCCTGAAAATAAAGCACTAAAAGAAATTTGAAGATTCTGTTTACCAAAAAAAAAAAGATTTGTTGTGACAGTTAGAGTCTTTTCAGAATGATATTTTAAAATATTACGCATCAGCTAAGCACAGAGAAAGCACATAATTTGGCACTAATTTGCCTCTAGCTTGAAATAGAGGGCACATTTCAGCAAAATGTCTTGAGTAACATTAGCAAGGGAATTTAAAGAAGCTCCTAGTATGACTAAGGGGATGGAAAGATCTGTAACTTTGGAAATCCCAGGGACCCAATATCCATACATTTATAATCACAGCAAGTTCATTAGTGCACTTTTGAAAGAACTGTAACTGATTAACTGATAATTAACCAGTGGAATTGATTTTTATTTCAGACCATCAGCCCACACATTGTTACGGCCATTTGACTCAGGGGCAGACAACTTGTTTGCAATTGAAAAAGCAGAATTGTGGATCAGAGTAAGATGTTTTGCCTAGAATGCGTCTCGAAGGTTTAGGTTAGTTATCTATGTGTGATATGACTTTTATGAACCAGAAATCTTTTTGATTTCATTTTATTCTTCTGCCGGTGTAATTGCAATATCCCTGGTCTTTCTGCTAAAACACTGGACTGGCCCTCAAGGTAAACTCAATTCCCAGCCCGCCTACGAATTTCCTCTGGACAAATCTTACTTGCTAAAGGACAACCTCACTTCTTATCTTTCTTCCCTAGTGAAAAAGATGTGGTAATAACCCTCCCCCATGCAGCCATTGGGCCTTGAGAGCTGTTCAGAGACTGTAATGACAAGACACCACCAGTTCATTAAGGCTAACCATTAAGTTTCAGCTAATGGGACTTTTCAAGGAGTTCAGTACAGGTGAGGACTGGCATTCACTGTTTGCTAGTCAGTCTTCCACCTCCTCTGTCCACAAAGTCTTAAAGATTGAGCTGGCACTGCTTTATTAAGAAAATGGAGTTATTAATGTATGAGAAAATGTACGCCCTGAGAATATTGGTACAGACAACATAAACACAGACAGCTTAAAGGGAGAAGCTTTTGAGCAATCAATCAAGTCTGTATTTAAGCTGAAACTGCAGGTCCTCAGAAATGAATGACCAAATTCCCAAATAACTTCAAAAGAGTATCTTTTTAATTTCAGAGGTCAAATTTACTGCCTCAGTGAATTTAGAAAATTCATAGAAGATATACAAACTATTACACATTATTCCCCTGTAAGTGGAAGTTCAGCTCTTAATCTTTTTGCAAACCTAATCCAAATAACAGTTTCAGTGGCACTACACCAACATCTGGAAAAGAGAACAATGAGAGTAGGCCCCTTGCTTTATCATAAAATGGACAACAAATATAGGCTTGTGAACTGTGCAAGCCAGACTAATAAAAATGTTGCTGAGCAGAAGACTGGTAAAACTCTAGCAAAAGCATAGGAAAGATAAATGTGAAACAGTACAGACATCTCAGCTGTGCAAGTCTTGTAGCAGTATAACTTATATTTCAGCAAGATAAAAGTATATTTAATCCGATCTACAGAAAACCGCTTTATGAAGGAATGCTGTGTTGTGTTCTGTGTTCTTCAGCTGAGTACTTTTCTTCCACAGGTCACTTCCACACGAGACCATTTCTTTTGTTCAACTTTTACCCAAATTCTTTCCCCTCCATTATAATAAGACAAAAATTCAATTTCTGTCTTTTAGATTTGCAGAAGTCTTTTGCACCTCTTGACTAGGAATTGATCTAATTTCCTCAGTCCTCTTCATTCTTATTCTCCCATTTCCCCACGTTTTCTCACAAATGTGGGTATATCAAGGATCTTGCTAAAGGACAAATCTTATAGATCTAGACTTACCTTAATTTTCTGTAAACAGTCATTCCCACCAGCTGTGTTTGCTGCTCCACTGAGCTATGTCATCTTACAACAAACCCTGAACTGCTTCAGCTCCTTTAGAAAGACTTCAGTCATGCAGAGGATTTAGGGATGAAATATTTGCCAAAGTCTCTCCTCCATAAAAAAATCCCAAAAACCGACCAAACAAAAAACTAACCCCAAACCAAGCCAAAATAACCCAAAAAAATCCCCACAGTGACTGGTAATCTGCTTGCATGGCCCTATCATCAGCCATTTTAGGGCAGCGTCATTCACCTAAGACAACCTTTCAGTCCCAGACCTGCTGGGCAAATTTGGCTGCCCAAACATTTCTCTACATGGTTCTGAATAATATGTTCACATTATAAGTAAAAATCTTTTAATACTGACCTTTATATATTGACTTCTGTTCACCTAAAGTTCAAAACCGCTGCTTGTTTCTGGTAGGGAATTGTTTTTTCACAGCAACACCCTGAGGCACACTGAAGTAAGAAGGAAATGCAACTTGACATGCTACCCTGCACACCATGCTTGCCAACAGAAGTCAACAAAGTGCTGCTGCAGAGAGGCCAGCTGAGATGAACCACCTGTACTAACGCCCAAAATTTAGGGTAGTGCTGGTAGCTATGGGCTTCATATCTTTCTAAAAGCACACAAAGTTTTTCAATGGTTATTTGAAGGCTGTAGGTCTATTTGGCATTCTCAGAGCATCACGGTTGCTGTTTACTCCATGGCTGACCCACCCCAGAGAGGTGCCCACACTTTAAAAGCATCGAGGTACCAGGCTCATATACTGGGCAAAGCAGCAATAATTCTGTTGACCTATCCTGCCATGAACTCGCCTGGTAAATTCTTTTATGATGCATGGTCCACAAAGATATAACAGATGAGAATTTTTCTAAAAGATTAATTTCCTCCAAAGAATACAGACAGTTTGCTCTTTGTAACTATGGAGCCAAAAAGTGATGAAAATTAAATCATAGAAGATTAATTAATTCCACTCCTCCTAAACCAAAACAAACAAACTAACTAACAAAACCACAGAAAACCAGAAAAAAAGATCAGGAAAGTGAATTTCTTATACAAATAATTTCATAAACCTAACAGATTTTATTTGTGCCAAGCAAACACCCAAATACTATGGAGTAGGTATGAATCCTATCTGTGTTTAGGGTCCAGAGAGTGTCTAGGAACTGTGCACTGCTGACAAAAGGATGAAAGAATCTGAGAATGAAATGCACACGTCTAAAGAGAGAAATGAGATTTATGTATGAAAATCAAAGCAACAGTCTTGCCCTTTTAAGCAAACTGCATTTGTGGAAAAAAAAATACATCTCAGTACTTAGTTCACACAGAATTCAGGAGGTTTCTACACATATACATGGGGATCTGCTTAAATAAACTCCAGTGAAGAATATGAACACAGAATAATAGCAATAATTTATTTCTATTTTTAGTACCGAATCAGTAATATTGAAGGAAATCAGTACACTGCAATTTCTTTTTCATACACAATTCAGAGGTGTCAACAAACACTATCCAAACTTAACATGAATTTTTCTGCCTAAGGCTACATGGAGGAGGACAACATCTATATTTAGTCCATGTGCAATTCTTAAAAAACCCACCATAATTAAATGATTCAGAACTACTCAATCTTGGAGCAATTATTTTTCCAAGTGCTTCAGAAGGTTTCAAAATCCCAACAGAAAGCCCCCATAAAAATATAGAGGTCCCATTGTATATGGTGTCAGTAAAAGCCTATTGTTTACAGCCTCAAACAGAGGCTATGTGGGTTTCTTTGCCCTACAAGTTGTCTCTGCTTCCAGCTCTGAAGTATAGGCATGTCAATAGGTAGATTATAGAATCATAGAATAGTTAGGGTTGGAAAGGACCTTAAGATCATTTAGCTCCAACCCCCCTGCCATGGGCAGGGACACCCCCCACTAAACCATGCCACCCACGGCTATGTCCAACCTGGCCTTGAACACCGCCAGGGATGGAGCATTCACAACTTCCTTGGGCAACCCATTCCAGTGCCTCACC
>WYDI02005501.1:0-11174 GCA_009867235.2 Psittacus erithacus
ATTATTATCAGATTATAGAGGTCTCTTGCAACTGACAAACAAATCTCATCACCTATTTCAAGGGCAACTGATTAGATGAAAAACATCAGACATAACACTAATAAAACCCTTTCTTTTTCCACTCCTGCCAGAGCCTTCTGAAATAATAAATGACTTTCACAGATCAGATGAGAGATAATAAAACCATGCAGAAGTCCATGAACAGGTTGAACTGAAGGTCAAAACAACATGCTCATACTTGCCTATCTTGAATTTGAAAGACTGAGTCAAAAATAGACATGAAAGTAAACATTCTACTTTCAGCAATCCAACTCCTTAATTCTTAGAGACATGAACAAGTGTTCTCAGCTCCTCACATCCTATGCCACCAGATTTAACCAGAAATACTACTTGAAACTGTATGAATTCAGTGAGACCACTAAAATTCTATAGTATAGAGGTCCAGTAACTTTCAAAAATGCTGATCTGGAAGCTGTAAAGTAGTAAAATTTCAGAAGAAATGACATTTTGCATAGTTATTTTTACAGGACACTTAACAGAACTTGGCAACCGCCTATTTATATCACTAAGTTTACTCCCCCTCCAGCTGCCATTATGATGCAGTAACATGATACAGGTAACTGAAGAGGAGTTCACATGCAGATCCAGCTTGCAGAGACATACAACAGTGCCCTGCTTCAGGTTAACATTATCAGATGTCTTCAATCTGTTAACAAACTATACACCAAAAAAAGGGGACTGAGATGCCTTGAGGCTGAACAGTGAACAGCGGTGGTGGTGTGTTTCTTCAGCGGGAACAGTGATGCAAAACCTCCAGGCTGTAAATATACAACCATTATCCGAGTTTTAAGTTCTCTTTGTAGCTGTTGACTAATAATCCTGTGATTTGCTTTAACTCTTATTCCCCTACAATGTAACCCCCGCAGTCCCTTCCCCAGGCATTAAATAAACCAAATCTCCCAATATTTATTTCTCAAGCCTGTAGTTTTTACAGACATCGGAATCACTCAGTACCCAACAGCTTGACATGTCTCTACTCAGCCCACACTGCTGGCTGTGCAAGGCCTCTGTTACTCAGAAGCATCTGGCCAGTGATGAATACTCAAAAACCAGAAGCCAAGGCATTAAACTGGGCATGCCTTGCTGCTGGAATAGGGCTTTTTACTCAACGTTTTAGAAATGTAAGACAACCTGGTAGGTGTATCTGCCATAGCAAAAATAGGAAGAGAGATTCAAACATTCACATCCTCCCCCTTCAGCGTAAAGCCCGGGGAGCATTTCAGCCGCTCAGCTGTAAATAGCGACAAAGAAACCAGAGTAGTTTAACTGGAGAATTAACTATACTTTTGCCTTTTCCCAATACCTACCTAAGCTTTCCCAGCAGAGCTGGAGTTTGGCTTCTGAAAGAGGCTAAATCAGGTGCACAGATGGCATGGCAGAATATTGAGAGATTAGCTTACAACAAGGTTAATTTTATTCAAAATGCCTGTTCTTTTAGGAGCACATGCCAACAGAGCAGCACGCCAATTCTGCTTTCTATTTTGCTGGAACACTTTCTCAAGTTTCCTGGAAGAGTATGTTCTTGGCAAATACAACTCAACAGCCATTCTTGCATTGACAGTACTTAAGTTCCTGAAATCAAAGGGGTGATCTCGCCAGGATAAGTAACACCAGTCTAGATAAAACAAGCCAGCTTCATTTTGGGGCATGGAGAAAAGCAAAGTTATACTGGAGGTAAGGCTGACATGAGACATCTAGATTCAAGTTACACTGACCATGAATTAAAAATTCACTCACATGCTCCATACATGTTAGCGGGACAGTTGTTTAATGGGAGCAATCAGAGACTGCACATCATTAGTTAACAATGATTCTTATTTCTCAGCTAACATGCATCATGAAACAGCTTCCCGAAACATTGTTAGCTACTTAAAAACTGAATCCAAGTTATGACCAGTCTTTTATATGCAAAATGTACTATTTTAGCTCTTGGAACAATACGAGGTAAAGGAGGAACGCTCATACTCACTTTGAAAGAGAGACACCCCCTGCTTTTCCAATCATTTCTTCATGGTGCAGCACAGCTTGGTTCCATGGGATGTGAAGAAACTTTAAGAGAGTTCTCATCCATCTTTCAGGATGCAATACCAGTTGTTCGTAATGTACGAGCATACACCTTTCAAAACCAACCTCCATACACTGGTTATACATAGTTTCTATAGCACGATTCCACTTGGTCAAGCAGTCCCTGTAGCTGTTAAGGTCAAATCCAGCTATTGTGACTTTTCTAGATATCATGGAATGCACGGATGCACGACCATCCCGTACCATCAGAAGAAATTTGGCATTGGGGAAAATTCTAGCAAGATAAGTTAAGGATTTTAAAGCAAAGGGATCTTTGTTACACAAATACGGAGCTGGCTCCCCATGTTTCACAATGATTTCCAGCAAAAACGCTTGCATGGCTGAGTCCAGAACCTCATCTGTGACTCCAGCTTCATCCAGTCGGATCTTCTCTTTGCTTGATCTAGCCCACATCTGCTTAACTGCCAGAATTCTTGGGATTACCCTTGTCTCTTCTCCACATCGAATATCCGGATGGGCATCAAGCATAGCACGCATTAAGGTAGTGCCACTTCGAGGGACTCCTCCAATAAATATTAAAGGCATGTCTTTGTTGTAAGCAAAGGTTTTGTTTGCATTCACATTGGAAGCAGTTCTTTCTGTGCTTCTCACACTTTCCATCCTCACAGGCTGGCTGCGTTCTTCTATTCGATGGTGACACTCCATAGCGTGTTGGCCCAAATAAAACACAGTCACTGAACTGATCACCAGACATGCCAGTAGCAAGTTCTGTTTGAGTTTTCCAACCATTTTGGTAAAAGACTGTCACTTCAAAAGAAAAAAACCTTCTATTTCAAATTATCTTCTAGTTCACATGCCATGGGAATCCTAATCCGAAATAAATTAGGGTCTGGTGAGAGGGGAAAAAGAAAAGATGTATTTAAAGCTTTGTTAAGAGCTACTGTGAAGAATCAACAACAGAAATCATAGAATCATAGAACAGTTAGGGTTGGAAAGGACCTTAAAATCATCCAGTTCCAACCCCCCTGCCATGGGCAGGGACATCACACCAAACCATGTCACCCAAGGCTTTGTCCAATAAATCTATTATTTCCTGGTGCTGCATTAAGATCAGTAAATGCAAAGTCTAAACACGACCACCCCACAATAAAACACAGGATTCATGACTACAGTTGTTATTTACATGTAAGTTCTCTAGTACACCTTAACATACTTGAAAGGTTCCTTCTACTGGATGGCTACTGTTAAACTTAACAGTCAAGCAAAGACGTCATTTGTATGGGACTCTACACATTAAAGAAGCCAGTCACCAAGATATAACCAAAAAGAACAAGATACCCCACACAAATCACATTAGAAATGACAGACAAATTTAAGTATTAGAATACCTCTGGCTTGCTGCATGGATGGCACCAGTAACCTGCTCATCATCACATTTTCACATCACTACATGATCTCCTGTTTTGCTTGAAATACTCTATTTCCTTCACAGGACACCAGAAGATAGTAAAAGCCACTTCACAGTTATGTATCAACACTGACAGTGTCCATTTTTTGATGGAGGCCTTCAGGCAATTAAGATAGTTCAGTCTGCGATGGAGCAATTTCTCAATACAACTATTATTAGAATCAAGTCCATTTTACCACACCAAAAGCCACTGCTTTTCTCCTGTAAGTTTTCTTCAAATAGGAATGGTACTGCTCTCTACAGTGCTAGCAGAGCTCAGTATTTGAGAACAAGTTAGACACGCACTGGAATTGGGGGTTTGCACAGCAAGCATATCTATTACTAGATATTTTATATAGCCCCTTTTTTAAACTCTAAAAGTTATGTTTCCAAGGAGATTAAGTCCAAAACCCTAAGGGACACAAAATAAAAACAAAGGTTTCCTTTTTTCCCCTTTCTCATGTAGGATTTTTAGCACTGCATTATTTAAAAGCAATTGTCATTTTTACAGATGAGACGCAAACAAAGGCTGTGTGAGGTGATGCCTGGACATGCACCCGAGTCCCAACAAAGCTTTTAGGTAGAAACAAAAGGCTTAAAAAAAAGATCTGTCTGCTGAATTCCAATGTAGACACAAGAAGGACTAAGATTATTCCATGTCTTAAAATGAATAGCAGTGGGTTATATCCAACTAGCTTAGATAAAGCTGGTACTCTACTGCACGGATGACTACATCTGTTCATGCCAATCTGTACACTGCATCTCTGTTTTTTCTGTTCATAACAGCTAATACACAGACAAGTTGTTTTACCTGTATTCCGTAGCTCATCAGCTTTGGCTTTTCAGATAAGGTAGGCTGAAAACTGACTCTTCCTCTCAAAATCCAAATGAAATCAGGACTCTAAATAACTCACTGTATGAATAACAGATGCTTTGAATTGTGAGGACCTCCAAGTACTGAGGTACCGCCAATGTTTTAAATGACTGGCTTCCTCAAAGCTTTTCCATCTCTGTCAGCAAGGCACGACACATCCCCAAATGAAGAACATCTGTAAGCCTACTCTGCCCTCTCTCCAAAACATCACCCGTGTCACCTTTTCTTCCACACCAACCCAGCCATTAACCCAGAGATTCTGAAGTGACCATCTGAGCAAGACTCTGGAGAGCCGCCCCTCACCACACCACTGCCCTTATGGTCAGCATTAGCAGGCAAGCAGCTTTGCAGATCCTGCTGTAGCTCTTCACAGGTAAGCACCTTGCACTCTGCAGTCCCTGCTCTGCGAGGCTGTGCAACCAGATGGCAACAGGCAGACGACAGAACTCTTCCTTCACACCATAGCAGTGCAGGGGCAGAAGGGAGGAAGGAAGGGAATTCCTCATGCAGGCATCTGTCACAGTATATTTTTCTCTTGCAGTGCATCCAAGAGAGCCAGTTGCCAAGCTGTGAGAGAATGTTCTGCTTCTTCACACTAACAAAGCTTGTTCCAGTCAATGATTATGACTACACTCAAAGTTCAGCTTTTAGTCTTTCTTACCAAAATTAAACTGGAATCGTAACTTACGGATTAACTCGCTTCTTTCTATATGAAATGGCCACAGAGCTCTCCCACAATCTCTTGCCAGAACACCACTCTCAGAAGCAATTCATCCTCCATTACAAGTTTAATTCTCCTTATCATACCTCTCCTTGCTGAAGAGCGGGCTTCAACTGTACCTTAAAAATCCAGTCATTAAAAAACCACATTCCCAGAAATTTCAGTGGAGGTCATCTGAACAGCACTCAGAAAGACAGACAAATCAGAACAGATTCGAGGCACACCTAATCTTCAACTAGGGAAGGGGAAACCGATTTGCTTAAAACTAGCAAACAGCACATAGAGCATCTTTAAATGCTTTAGATACAGCAAAGATTTAGTTCAAAGTCTGCTCATCTGAGAGAAGAGTTACCACAACAGAAACAGTATTTTGCCACAGAGCACACAAAACCTGCAAATATTTATAGTTCACCCAATCCCTGACATTATTCAAGTTGGAATGAATTCCATAAACCTCATTTCCTCACAGCAAAAAAGGAAGATGACACTCACATTCCCTAAGTGCAGAAGTTAGGCAGCCGATTACTAGAGAAAAACGTGTCAAGACTGAGTGCATCAACTGTTTCCCTCTGCCCATTTATAAGAGGATATATATCACTTAAATCAAACAACAACAGAAAACCAGCACCAGCTTTCAGAACCAACAAGCAGAAGCCTTTTGACTGAAGGCTGAAATCCTCATCTCACAGGTTGGGTAAAGCAGAATGATGACTCTCAGCATAACTCCAGTTGTGAAGGCGAATAAGCCTTGAAGTCTGCCAGTAGGTTTCTTAAAGCGCTCTAAGTATTGACCAGTCACCTACAAAACAACAACCCATCCATATGACAAAGAACCGCCACACCAGCCAACCACAAATACTTTCATTTGATGCAGGAACTGGTGTTGGTAAGTTCAAAGATGCCAAAGGCTGGAAGACCATAAAGAGCTTCTGTACAAACGGGGTTATTCTGCCTGGAAGCAATACCTGCAGCGTGCAACTACCATGAACTGTGGCAAGACCAGGACTTTGTATGTCAGGAGACCAACAGAAGAGCAGCCAGAAACAGCACCTCTCAGCAATCTAAGCTCCCCTCCAAGCCAGCAAACTCCCTTCTGGGCCTGAAGTTACACATAAGGCTCTCTGGGACAAGTATGACATATGGAAGTTACTGCCCTGCTAGCAGCTTGCAAATAAACCCCACCTTCTCCCTCCTCTACAAGAGGAAGTGCTCTGGATCACATCTGCCAACCTCAAGGATTATTACAAGTCTTTAATGTCCTGCTGCTAACAGAAATTAAACTGAGAGCGTTTAA
The DNA here is from genome assembly GCA_009867235.2 of Psittacus erithacus. Classification (NCBI taxonomy): domain Eukaryota; kingdom Metazoa; phylum Chordata; class Aves; order Psittaciformes; family Psittacidae; genus Psittacus; species Psittacus erithacus. Next base: position 6,422 of record WYDI02005501.1, read on the forward strand.
AAAATCACAAGGAGGCAAAAGCAATCTCTTGTCAGCCTTTAAGCAGAGCTTTAAAAAGCTGCGGCATTTCCACCCACCCTGAGCTGAGGAAAGCCAAGTGCAACTCCACCTAAAAGCACACGTTAATAAAGACACCCCAAAACAACTGAGAGAAACAAACCACCCAACACAGGCATAAATCGAGGAAGCTGAAGATGATTACAGTGGTAGGGAAGGCCTTTAGCAGCAACAGTTTCAAATGAGAGACTAAACCCAATGCCTAGAAAAATAAGTGTAACTCGAAGGAAGAAAGATCTCCACGTTGCACTATGAGAAGTGCAGCTGAGCAGAAGCGTATGTATCTGAACTTTATCCGCAGAAAAGTCAGGCCTAATGAGTCAGACACAAGATGATGTTAGCAAAGCAAAAAATGCCTGCTTTGTTTCCTTCTTCTGCACACACTAATCCTCTTTCCCTCCCCCTGCATGCAGCAGGTCAAGACCTTTTTCCTCAAGTTCACCCAAAAGATGTTGCAGACTTTTAGCACAGTAAGAGGCAAATCATTCATTGGTGTGTGATGGTAGAACAGTTTGGGGTCTGTTGTTTAAAGCAGTCCCCGCCAGGAGGAAAAAAGATAATCCACTACCACCCAGTACTAAACAATCCTCATAAACTCCAGAGCACTTTCGAGGCTGGAAAGAGGGATGACCGCCTCACTTCTCATGTTCAAGCAGGCAGCTTCTTCCAAGGCTAAACTGACAGCACAGCAACACTGGCACTATCAATATCAACAACAAAAAACCCAATCAAACTCCTGCCAACCCCACCAATAAAAGCATTTCTCAGTGATTAACTTGCCCTTGTGCTGTGCTTCCACCTCTTGAACTTCTGGCTCGGACTCTGACAACCAGATCTCTTTCTAGGAAGAGCAAATACAGTAACACTGCAGAAAAATCTAAGCAGTGCATCTTGTACTGCATCTGCCCAAGTGTTCACCATCATGTTTGACCTCAACACACCTGGAGAGCTTTGCTGGCAGGAAAGCTCACACTCAGCTGGGTGTCAATGGGCTATCATGCTTCATAGGCATCCTTCTCAAAATGCTGTGCCCTCCCACCTCTGCTGGACAGCAGGAGCAGGAATTCTGGAGTTCACACTGCTGGAAAGTTCTGGCCCCCCTCACAGTCTTTCTGCAGTTTACCTTTGTCCTCCTATCGTGTTCGTATGATTTTCTGTTCCTAGTTAGGAGGTCTATTCAATCCCTTCGCCTCTGGGGCTACGATTCCCTCCATGAGGCTTTATACAGACTCTAGATTCTCACAGTTCAGCAATGCTTTCAGATGCACAGCCACAGCCTGACTACTCCACCCAACGCTCACGGTGTAAATCCGCAGATGATATTCATTTTACCATGGCAAGATTGCTAAAGTGAATGGAAAAAACCCCGTAACCTCTTGTTATCTATTGTCACCCTGTTCTCTGCTCTTGAAAGTCGAAAGAGAAATTAAAATGCTACTAGGACTTAGAAGAAGCAAATGTCAATCATGTCAGTACCTTCCTTGCCTCTCCTTGCACCTTCACTCTATAAACCTGAATACTGGAAAGGCAGCAGGTACTGAGAATTCTCAGGAATCATCTTCAAAGCAATATACATTCAGAAAAGTGGAGACAATATATTTCTTAGAGAAAGTTCTGTATTAAATCTGTATAAATCTGTACTAAATAGTCCCAGCGAGAAGTCCTTGCATACGTCATTGTTTCAGCATTCCTAAATAAAACTGAAAGCAAGGAATTCCATAAAGCCTTTCCTTCAATGAACTGGTTTGTTTGTGGTCCTTTGTGTTTGTTCACCACAAAGAAGATTGCATAGGAAAGCTGATAGTTACACGATAATGGTATAGCACACCACCAAGGAACACGCCTGAAATATTCACTGTATACCACTTCAAGAAGGTATCCAAGCCATCGTAGGCTCATTTAGAACACTGTTCCAATAGTCATTTAAGTATCCATGAAGCATTTTTATGCCTTTAAAGTGGTGTTTGCACAATCACCTTAATGACTTCCCCAAAGACTGGATATCATCTGTTACCACCAGTCACATAACAGCATCAGAGAGGAATGTCAGATTACAGCACAAGAAAGCAAACCCCGAGCAAAACGGCAAAGCTAGAAGTAAAAATCGAGCAGCCGTCAGTACCAAGTCCATCTTTAGCTTTCAAACCATCACGGCTATCAAGCCTTGCATCTGTTTTCTCCAGGTTTCTTTTTCCATTAGTTACACAGCAGAAAAGGCTGACAGAACAAGCAGCTTTTATTCATTTCCACACAGAACTAAGCAGTAACTCAGCTGGCCAGAAAGCAGTTGAGATGAAAGAGCCAACTCGACCTCGGGACGCCTGTCTTCACGCAGAGCAGCTTGACAAGTAGAATGGTAGGACAAAGTTAGATGAAATTAGTGCAGGGGAATGCAGATGTGTGAACAACATTCCCTTATCGCTCATACTGTAGGAATGTTGTTCACAGATTTGCATTCCCCTTGAACCTCCTCTGTGGGGTTCTTTTTTAATCTAAAGCTTTGAAAACTTGTAAAGGTCAAATTAACTTTCGTGGCCGCAGCTCACTGATGAATCCCAAGTTTCCATACCGGGGGAGACCGCATACAACTGTGTAATAATCCCACAGTTTCTAGTGCAGTCACATTACAAGGAGTAAAAAAGAAGTGCTCACATGTATGCATTTCGCTCACATAATCAAGAGTAAAAGATGAAGCAAGCTGTAATCCTTCCATTTACCACTTACACCCCCCAAAAGACAGCTTTCTTCATAATCTTCCACTAGATAGATATATAGACATACACATGTATATATATGTATGTGTGTGTGGAAAGAAAGTCAGAAGCATTTGTCCTTTCTCTGGATCTACTAACACTCACAAGCTTTCCAGAGAGGCAAACCATACCAGGTCCAAAACTGATACCAGGGTGACTCAAAATTCAGCGCTTTCAGGTTTGTCAACATGTAAGCCATCTAAAATGAGTTTAAAAGTATCGCTAATTAAAACGCTGAAAGCCAAGAACTCCGTAAGTTCGTCTGTAGCCACATATATAATACATCCAGTAAATGATCTGGATTTGCATACTGAATGGTCAAAAGCGAGTTACCAACATGCTCCCAGTTACACGAGAATACACAGTATCTGTGAAGCACTACAGTTACTCCAGGAGAACACTTCAACAAAAGGAATTTTACTGGCAGCACACAGGCTGCTTAGCTCTTCAAATGCACGCTCTGTTTTTCACATAGAAGAGGGGAAAACCAGACAGTAGCACACATTGAAGAACACACGGGCTCCTGTTCTGTGCACTTTTACCTGTACTGTGCCTCCTCAGACGGATTCCAGGGCTGTTATTATACAAAGCACTTCACTGAATCAAACTGCTTAACGGTAACCACGCTCACACCATCACATGCAAATGGCTTCTTCCAGCGACAGCGCCAGGAAAACCCCTTCCAGCTGAGACTCCAGGTCTCCTGCTACAAAACTGCTGCGGAGCCGCTCACACACACTACGGACTCCTCTACGCTGTTTGCAGACACAAACGCAGCGCTGCGGGTCCATTTCCGTGCGCAGGAGCCCCCCTGCTCCGCCGCGGTGCCGACAGCCTCCGCGACACCTCCCCGCTCCGAACAAAGCCGGGAGCCGCGGCGGCTTCCCCAGCCCGCCCGCCCGCACGGAAACTCTCCCCTTTACCCGGCTCGGATCCGCACGGAACCCCGGCACGACACCGGCGGGAAGCAGCTCCCCGGCCCCGCCGCGCATCCTCGGGCGCTCCCGGCTGCGATGCCCGCACAGCGGAACGCCCCGGTCCGGTCCCCCCCAACCGCTGCCACAGCGCCGACCCCGCTCCCAGCCGCCGCCTCAGGCCGCGGCCGCTCCCCGCAACCCTCAGCCCGGCCGACCAAGGCAACTGCCCTGGCGGCACCGGGGCCGCTCCGGGGCAGAGCGGAGCGCGGCGGCGGCCGTCGGGGCTGCGAGGGGGAAAAGGCCGCGCCCGGGGCCCGCCCCGCCGCAGCCTCCCGCCTCAGGTGCGAAGCTCCTCACCTGCGCTGCCGCCGGCCCCGGGCTGCCAGGGCCGGGATGGAGCCGCGCAGCAGCAGCAGCGGCGCTACCGCCCGTCCTCCGCCGCGGCTCCGCTCGGGCACCATCGCAGGGGACGGGAGAGAGGAACCGGGGACGGGCACCAGGACCGCCCGCCCCGAGCCGCGCGGCCGCGGCTGCCATGGAAATCACAGCCACGCCCTGATTGGTCGAGGGCCTCGATATGTCGCGGGACGCGGTTGGGCCCGAGCAGAAGATTGACAGCTGAGGGGGCGGGGCCTTCCTCCCCATTCCCCCCCCCCGCGGGCGTGGCGGGAAACAGCTGTGGCGCGCGGGCGGGGCGCGCCACGTGAGCGGCGCCGCCGCCGCCGCGGGAGAACGGCGAAGGTTCGAACGTCAACGCCGTTGTGACGGGAAAACGCGGGCGCGGGGTTCGGAGGGCGGTCCGGAGCTATAGAGCCAACGGGGCTGAAAAAGCCCTTTCAGCCCCTCCGGTCCGTGCGTTCCCGGCGCCGCCAAAGCCGCCTCTGACCCATGGCACTGAGGCCTCGTCTCCACGCTGTGTGAACACTCGCAGGGCCGGTGACTGCAGCCGTGCCCTGGGCAGCCTGTTCCAATGCCTGAGCACCCTGTGGGGCAGGAATTGTTCCTCAGCTCCATCTAAACCTGCCC
>WYDI02005502.1:0-26440 GCA_009867235.2 Psittacus erithacus
GCTGAAAGTTAGAAACACAGCGCTGCACCAGCTACTAAGAAGGAGAAAAAATGACTGCTACTGCTGAACCCATGACAACAATTTTAATTTTCTCTTGCCTAAAAAGCTGTAATAAAAGCCAGGTTTACAGGATGGAAAATTACCAAATTCCTCCATTTGTAACTATTGCTTGGGAAGTCAAATCAATTGGGTTTTATCATTAAAATTCAGTTCTCTAAGATTTTTTTTGTAATTAACACTATGTTCAATTTGTTTAAATGTTTTTCTATATAAATGACATTTGAAGGACTGACTACTAAAGGACAGGAAAATTCATGAGAAAAGCATAGTTTAAATTAATATGGCAGAATAGTTTCGATAAATGAATCTCATGTTTATAGTGATGAACACTTGAGACACAATTTGAATCCTAAGATATATTCAGCTACCTAGGGAACATAAACTATATTTCATTATTTATACCACTGTTCAAAACAATGAGGGGTTTACACATCAGGAGAAAAAACACTGAAGGAGTTTTTCACAAACAAGCTACATACTAATATCTAATTGTTAAGAATTCTGAAAAATAGCTAGATTTTGGGGGACGGTTTATTCATATTTCAGCTTTCTTACCAGAAAATATGCACAGTACGTCTAATATATTTTATATTGAAATATTTTTTCATTCCCCTTATGAGCCTCAAGTACAAACTGGACTGTGCTCCATCATGTGAACTTACCAGTCACCCTGACTGAGAACCTGCTTGGAACATCCTCGTTTTGTTATTGAACTTTTCCCGTTATAGAAACCTACTGATAAGAAGCAGCAAGGTCAACACATCCCATCCCAACATGAACTGAGGACAGGCAGAGCCAGGGCCAGGAAAACCTAAGGTTCACCATATTCCTGCAACTAAACTTTTTGGAAGAACTGAGCCAAGGCTGTCTGCTAATGGACTACACCATTGCTAGCCAAGCTACTCAACTCAAATAAACTTATGGAGCTCAAAGTTTTGTAGGCAACTTGGAGTACAGCGCAGAATAAAGACACACTTTGTATATTAAGAAAGAGAGACCTTTTTGAAGGAGGCTAATTACTTTGTATGCTGCAAAGAGTAACTAAATTATCTGGAATGAGAGAAATCTTTGAAAGTGTTTGTTCCACCTCTACCATGTATCAGAACATAGGTTGAATTTAACAACATGACTTAGTAGCTTTAGTACCGTAATCCATAAGAAACAGTCACTGCCAAAAAGTTTTTCTCATACTAATTTTTTTGAAACAAAGTGCTCATAAAGAAAGATAAATTCAGTGAAAAAAAAATAAATAATTGAGGTTGTTACTTTTCTGAATGTTTTTTAATCCCCCCTTTCTCTCCTGTGTAAAACAAGGTTAGAAACCTATATTTTAAAAAGAGATTTACAAAGGAGGCAGCCACTCACCTTTGAAATTCACTGACAGTTTCTATAACTTCTTTCCTAAGGGATTCTCAGCATACAAATAGTTTTAAAATTATGACTCAGAATCGGTCAGAAAAAAGTTTGTGAAAATAAACTGCAAACTGTTTTATAAAAGAAAAAATATTTTCATTTATGATGCTGTGCTGAAATGTTATTTTAAACGTATGTATATAACCTTAGCACTGTATTTTTACCATATTTGAGGATCTCTTGCATGAGGTAATGTCTTATTATGTCACTGTTATTAATTTAAATCCATTCTTTGATTCTGGGCCACTGTTGGGCAACTATGCTTACAAGTAGTCATGCTGAATCATATTGTTTAGCTTTTTACTATCAGTGAGCAAGCTTTGATTTCCACAGTAAAACAAACAACTTCATAGTAAAGAATCCATGAAGTCCTTACATGATATTTCACATTTGTTGAGGATTTTGTGGTTTGGTTTGGGATATTTTTTGCACCTTTGAATAAGATTATGTATAGAAAACATATGAGAAATTTCAAGTAATGATGTAACCATATATTTTTAGAGCAATTTACTTTATATTTTTGCTTCTCCAGATGCAAAAGGATTTTTGCAGATGGCAGTTTTGCTAACTTTATCACACAGAACACAGCATATGAAAAGCTATAAACTCTGGTGAAATCCTGATCCTGATGAAATCAGATGGAGTTTTCCCTTCAATTCAGTAACACCATTAAACTATTTTTAACTTAAAAGGGAAAAAAAATCTACTTTGAAGACATTTTTAGGGCAGCATTCTAGCTTGTAATAGGGATTACATATAGCAAACCCACAAAACCTTATTAATCGTGGCAAAACAGTACCTCCAAGTGCTCTTTTTGTTTTATTCTGTTGTTGTGGTTTCTTTTTTTCTTTTCTTTTGGGTTTTGTTTTGTTTTAACTCTATTGCATGAGTTAAGATATTTACAATGCCACATAGACAAGGAGTAACTGCTGCAGCTTGCATAACGCTGCACAGCACAGTGTTTAATATTCCCTCATCACACTCAACTGCTCTCCAAGATTGGGGTGAAAGAAAGGGTCTCACATTTCCCTGATTTCTAATTTCTCTGAGCATACGATCTGTTTATCCCTTTCTGTCAGAGGGCACATTTTCTCCACTTTGTCCTTATGGTCATGCATTGAAGTGGCAGCGACCACATGCTTTGTCCTCCAGCTCTGTGTAGCTGACAGTTTCCACTGGATACTCAAGCTGAGCTCCAAGCTCATCATTCCTGACAGCACCTTTCTGCTCAGGCTTATATGAGACATTTCAGTTTGTGTAAAGGGAGCTCCAAGAATCCTAATTTCCATAAAACCAATTTTCTTCTCAAAATTATATCTGTATGCTTTGTGGTTACTGCCTCTAAAATATCGGTGTTTTTCCAAAGCCAGGTTAAAGATGCATTTTGCCAGCAATAAAGAAGGTCTTAATGAACCTGAAAGGATTTTGGTTTAGCTTGAAAACATTAGTAGAGGGATAAAAAGTAACAGGCTTGGTGCTGGTTTGATGTGGATTGCCAACACTGAAAGTGGGCCAGATGATTCGCAGGACAAATGTAAAAATCATTAGTGACTAATTTTCTGAGCAGAAGGAGCTGAGTGAAAGAGGCAAAAACTAGCACTGCATGTTTTCAGTGATAAAGTTATTAAGAACTAGCATGCCTAATGAATAATGGCTACATTAATGTAAGCAGAAAAGATGATACCTTTGGTTCTTCAAGACTACCAAAATCTACATTGTCCTGGTTTAGGCTGGGATAGGGCTAATTTTCTTCCTAGTAGTTGGTGCGGTGCAGTGCTGTGTTTTGGCTTCGGTCTGAGAGCAGGGCTGGTGACACACCAATGTTTAGTTCTGGCTATGCAGCACTTACCCTGATCAAGGACTTTTCAGTCTCTCATGTTCTGCCAGCGAGGAGGGGCACAAGATGCCAGGAGGGAGCAGAGACAGGACACCTGACCCAAACCAGCCAAAAGGGTATTCCATACCACAGCACATCATGCCCAGTATATAAACAGATAGGGGGGAGGTACCTAGAAGGGACCGATCCCTGCTCGGGTCAGGCTCAGTATCGGTCAGCAGGTGGTGAGCAACTGTATCATCTATCAGGGCTGATCATTCTTTTTTCCTTTCCCCCTTTTGTTTTTTTATTCTCTCCCCTTATTTCCATTAGCATTCTTATTAGTCATAGTAGTAGTAGACTCTGCTTTAGTATTAAACTGTTCTTATCTCAACCCACTGGTTTTACATTCTTTCAATTCTCCTCTCCATCCAGCCCCTGGAGTGGGAGGTGAGTGAATGGCTGCATGATACCAAGTTACTGGCTAAGTTTAAGCTACAACACACATATAGAACAACCTATGTTATTATACAGATTTTTTTAAGTAACATACAGATTATACAGCTCTGGTGACAGCAGAAACTTCCATGTGGGAGATAAACTATCAAGACTAAGCATTTTGTAATAATTTTAAAATATCTATTTTCAAACACAAAACACTACACTCAGCTTCACATTGCATTCATTTGCAACAGTTTCAAGAATAATCAACCACTTGGAAGATGATATCTTAAAATAGATATTCAATTGGGGAATAAATTATTTACAATTTGCAATAAATATTTACAATTTGCAAATTCATTGCATCAGTAATAAATTCTTTACCTCTGTAATCCCAAACTGAGCTTTATTGGCATCATCTTACTCTCAAATGATCAGGAAATCTTTTGGAAACAGTTATGGCCATCACAAATATAAAAATGTTTGATTTAATTCTAAAACTGAACACATAATCTCTGAAGGAAAAGATAGCTTTCAAAATTGAGGGTATGCTTTATCTCATACAAAAAAAATAATGAAGAAATAAATGAATGAAGTTCAAAATTCTTGATCAGATAGAAAACAGAAATTAAACTTGGCTCATGAGTAGAGAAAATGATGAAAAAAGTATTGGATTAGCCATCCTTTGAAGTCTTGGGTAGCTTTATGGAAATTTTAATACTAAGTATAATTTACAGAAAGGTGTCTGATCTTGTGTTTATGCATACATATTCATAACATATTTGACAGTAAAGGAAGGCAAAGAATAGTTTCTGAAAAACATAGACTAGATAACCCAATAGCACTTTTTGACAACAGTTCTGGGGTTTTTTCTTACACGTGGTGTTATAACACTGCATGTGGAGATGGGTGTTTGTTGGAGGATTTTTTAGGATGAAGAGAGAAATACAAGAAAATATTTATTTGTCGCAGGTTGTTATTTGTTAGTTTGGGTTTTAACTTTTTTTTTATTTTTTTTTAAAAAAGCCAGAGTGATGCCACTGCAACAAAACCTGTATGTAGCATATTGAAAATAGAACAATAATTAAGGTTGTTTATCTCTACCACAGACTATTAGCTTTTGTTATTAACTGCCAGGAAACAGCTAGCACTAACTGGAAGAAAAAAAAGATTGATTAATTTTACAAAACAAAGTGAATCCAAACTAATATCTGTTATAAATAACAATGCTATTACGAGTTCTTAGTACACATCTGTTTCAGAAAACATAAGATGTGCGTTATTTTTTTCCTACAGGAAAACAATATGAACATTTTTGATAGACTTTAGTACACATAAAATGTGTAGTACAGATATATAAAAAAAAATTAATATAACCCACAAACCACCCGCACAGTGTGCAGAATTAATTTCTTTGATAATCTAATATTACAGAAAAAAAAGGCTGAAAGCAAGTAATCTAATTCATTGCAGAATCAGAGCAGTCCTACAACCGGACTAGCACTTGGGAGTCCTATCTGGGTCCAGCTCTGAGTGCTCGCTCCTGTGACTCAAAACCAAGGCAGAACACTTAAAGAATATGTGTTGTGTCTGGTCTGCTCCTCTTCCATCAGTAAATTGCAGAACAGTGCTCACTATTTCCAAACATATAACCTATACTACTTACTATTTTGATGAGGTTTTATTTTTGGTACAAAGGAATGGAAAAGCTAATTACTATAAAATGGGCAATAGTTATAGCACATTATAAACTGTTCTTTTCTGTTTCCTCATTTCCCCTCCCAATCTCCACCCTCCCACCCCCACTCTCTGATAAAATAAGTATTCTAACTTAAATACCTGCTATCAGCAATCTTATGCACAAAAGGAAGGGAACATAGATCATTTTTTCTTTCTATGCCAGTACAGAAATTGGCAGTTTAACCTTCTAATATTATATTTGTCTGTGGATAGAGAAAAGATGGTCTTTAATAGATTATTTTCTTTCTTTTATATAGACAAGGAGTGCAGAACTGACCTACAAGCAAGTAAACATTAGACAGCTCTAGCAGTATATTATGACAACAATTGGCATAAGTTTTTAAAGGGGTTTTTTCCATCCCTGAAGCTTGTGACAGAGCATAGAAAAGATCATATGTAAAAAAAGAAAACCAAACCACCAACAACAAAAAAACAAAAACAAAAATTAAAAAAAACCAAACCAAAACCCAAACACACACACACACACACACACACACACAAAACCCCAAAACAAACAAACAAAAAAAACCCCAAACACACACATAAAAAAATCCAGACACTTTTTTGGATATTCCTTAAAAAGGACAAATTTTGTACTTCCTTTTTCTTTTCTCAGCTGAATGCGAGTTTCAGCATTCTACCAGCACATAGCAATTACCTCAAGAACAGTATAATCCAGCAAGAAGTCATAGGATCAAAAAATGGCCTACCTGCCAAGAATGCACCAGTAGTCGCATCAGTCATTTGTCCTACAGCTGATGAAAAGGAATTCTTGTCTCTTGCAGGCATGGTTTCTTTTACCCTGAATTTTCTTAGATTGTTTTTCCCTAGCTGCCACATTCACTTTTAAAACTATGCACCTTCTGAAAAGCCCATAGCAACGCTTCTGTTGTTTTTTCCCCATAATATGTTTTCATTCTAGAGTTAGCTGTTGTTTGGCTTGTTGTGGGTTTTTTTCTGAGTTGTTTCTTTGGGGATTTTGGGTTTTTTTCTGGTTTTGTGGGATTTTTTGAGGGGTGTGCATTTTTTTTTTGTTGTTGTTGGTTTGGTGGTTTTTTTTTTTGTTGCTTTTCTTTTTGGGTTTGGATTTTGGGGTTTTTTGTGTTTAGCTTGTTTTCTTTTTAAGAAATCCATGACACATTTCCTATCATCATAAATAAAGGGATATTAGGGCAAAAAATGTAGAAAGTCTAAATAACAAACATTAGATTTATATGCAAAATTAAATCTCAGACAATAGTTATCATCAGCTATTAGTAATTTATGACTTGGCACTTTGATTTTTAGTGCTGTGTGAGGACAATGGTAAAATGAATACTGCTCTGTCATTTACTGAAGAATACAATGAGCTCTAAGTTATGGGGAAGATCAAGACTGCTAGCTGGCGTCAGCCACAAGATGTTTGATAACATATCTAAATATAATTAGATATAGTTGTTATATTATCAGAAGCGAACTACTTCACTAACAAAGAGGCCCTGAAAGACAATTTATTTCTAGTTGCAGAGACAATGAAACATGTATTTACGGAAACTGGAAAGTATTTCCTATAGCACAACTAGTGCCCTGTTACTTACAATCTATTTAGCAAACTTTTTAACACTCTAAATTAATCCTTTTTACACATAATATTGTTCTATCATTGATCATAACTTCTATCTGTAAAGTGCAAAGGGTACTTAAATGATTAAAAAATAATCTTGTAACAGTAAAAAGAAATAAAACTCAGTCTGCTTTGAAAAGGAAATACAAGAAGATTCACAATTACAAAAGCTTTGTTATTTTATATTTGTTTGATTTTAATTCGATTTTTTTTTTGGTCTTTTTTAAGCCAAAGACCTTGTCTCCTCTGAAAATACTGAGTTGAGACAAGGTATGAGAGTGACTCACATTCTGTTATTGGTTAAAGTTCTGCTGCTTCTGGATATGAGTAAAGATTTCTCTCTATATTCTCCAAGTAGGCATCAGTTTTATGGGCTTGCCTTTCTTCTTTTGTGACTGAAGTTTTGAGACAGATTGAAAAATTACACATTGGGAATTTACCCCATTGCATATTTTGAAGATTGATGAAACTCTAGCCTCCTTGAATGACATACTGAACACATGGAACTGTGGATGTGGGAGCTATGAAGTGAAATAGCAAAATGACACGTGATTTATAAGCTCCAGAAGGTTTTACATCAAAACAGCAGGAAAGGCTTTCATATGGTCTAGAATGAATCTTGCTTCTTAGCAAACAGAAAAAAATCCAACCCTAAGTATAAAAGCTGATTTAAAGGATGTAGTCTTCCTGCAGGTGAAAGCACCCCCTATTGCTACTTATTCTAAATGAGACTCTCAGTTTTGTTCCTTAGCATCAAGAATTTCTTGGCTTCTGATGGATTTATTGCAGAGTTTCCAGCAAACACTTCTTTTCCTCAGAAGATGAAATCAGTGATCTCAGGCTTTTAAAGGTGTTGTCTTCCATAGCTTTGAAATTTTAAGTTATACTCTGGCAAATTACAGTAGCTGTAGCCTGTCATGAACTGAGCTATAATTATAACTTGTGTTTAGGCAGCTACTCAAAAACTTGTCCTGGACTTGAAGAAAAATTCACTCATTGCTCATCTATTTATATACACTCATATCTGTATCTACCCAACTATGCCTGTTCTTCATCTTAGCATTGATCATGTGCATTCAACACACTGCACACAAACAGTAATAGCCCATTCAGATGGGTGAGACAATATTACAGCAACAACACACCAGCTGAGGCAAAGAACTTCACAGAAACCAAATAGGGGAAAGGCTCCTTCACTCTCCTTCCCCTACTGAGAGTCTCAGAAAGGACAGTCCCACCCTGGTACATGGCAAGTGCCTGCATAGTCCATGAACCCACACAGGCCAGCTCCTAAAACTACACCACATTCCTGGGAGAACTATGCAGATCACCTCAAGTGCTTTGAGTCAGAACCTCCTGAGGCTATTCTGAGACTATCCTAACAGATGAGGACTTATTCTGTTAGGCAGAAAGGAAGATAGGCAAGCACAGCAACAAACGTATATGCGCACACATAAATACATGGAACAAGGTATGTGCAGGTGTACCTGTGCAAAAAACCATATTCTTTTTTTACAACATTTCAGCACTTCTTCCAGCTCCTTTTCTTCCTCATTCTGAGAATGACTTAAAAATACTAGGTGCATGGTTGCATCATTTCATCATCTATCCAGCAAGCTTTTGGTTGATTTGTTGAGGTTTTTATTTGCTGGGGATGGAGGAGGGTGGTGGTGTTATTTATCTTTGGCTTTTGTAGGCATCAGAAGTTTGAGAAGGCTGTTCACATAGTTGTACTCGAAAGTGTTTAACTAGCTTATAATTAAGTTGCTTGGGAGAGCACACAGAAACTTACTTAGTAGCTGTCTTGCACATAATCAGTATGAAAAATAATTTGAGAGACTTCAGGGAAAGCCTAAGGCTGTGTTATCCTCTCTGGGATGCAGAGAAGCCAATATTGTGAGAGCACTGGAGCAGAGTCCTGGCACTAACAAAGAAGGTCATTGCCACAAACTGGACTCTGACTCTATCCAGCTTTTTGTGATGGCAAATCCCAGAGCTAATGTTATTCAATGCAGGGAAGAAGATATCTCTATGCTTCTTCTTTCATTTTTTCTCTTACAGAAATGGACCATACTATTTCCTTGTTCGAAGACTTTTGACCATGTCTTGCACTATGGTGTTAACTGAGAGAACTGAGCTCTACTCATGGCCGTAACTGTTTCACAGGAATCTCACTTGCCAAAACCTTGAAATAGCTAGTTCAGACACCACAGTCCCTAGAGCAGTATCATCTGCCCAAATGCGATGGCAGCATTTACTTCTTGGCCACCCTATTTCAGTTGGGCACTGAAATATTGTAATCTACTAAAATAAAAGGTGAAGAGTTTTTCCCTCCCAGTTTCCTATAAGCAGGATGATTACACAATTTTCTACTGGTTTACTTGTAATGTAGAGAGAGTAATAATAGGTAAAGATGCCTAAAAAGTATTAGTTTCATGCAAGACCTCACCTGATTTTTAAAAAACTATTCTCCTCTTACAGAGATGAAAGGCAAATGTGTTCATATGTATGTAACACAACAGGATATTCAAAATATGTCATTCTAGACCTTCTGTCTCAAATTTGATAGAGGAATTCAAATTTTAATCAGGCAAAAGACAACTTAATATAGCCAAACTGGAGAAACAGTTTAAAACAAACCCCCAACCAACCAATAAATAGGTACTTCTATAATAAGGGATGTTTCAGTAAGGTGCATAGTGCATAAATAAATAGTTTAATTGCTGATTTCATTAAGATGCATGACTATCCTATGGTTTAAATAAAAGATGTACATATATTTCCTGTCAAAGTGGTGAGAGGGGTGAAGTTGCATCTCAGCCTTTTCAGTTGTGCCCTGAGGAGCATGCAACTGAAGGTGCTTGGTGACAGGCACTCAGAGCAATAGTCAGCTCCCTTGTAGAATCACTGCTGTAGCTCCACTACACAGAGGAATAAAGTCTCAGGGGTGACAGAAGTCAGGGTTAGAGTCACTCATGTGCTCTTAAGGGTCTCATTGCTGCCAAGAGGTAAAACACAAGCTGTAGGGAGTCAGACTGGCCTACAGCAAGGCAGCACAGAGGTAAAAGCAGCTGCTGCAGTACAGTCATACTTCCTGCTTACTAACAAGATGCTCATATACTGTATGGAAAACCCAATTGCTTTGGGTAATTCAGCACTAAAGCAGACAACATTTCTCCTATTTCTTTGCAAAATGGTTATGGCAGGGGCCTACTACTCTCTGAAAGGAAGTTTGGAGTGAATTAGAAAACAGAGACATCTACCTTTACAATTTTGCTAAACCTATGTTCGTATACTCCTTAGAGAAATTCTATACCCTGTCTATGGAAGACCAGGCTTTTGACAGGTTTATTATTCATTCCACTTTATCTGCCTGCAACTGGAATCCTCTTTCTTACAATTATTTTTCTTAATGAAAATATGCCTGCAAGATCAGCAAGATGGCATTTCTGAATGATCTTGAAAACAGGATCAAGCATTTCACAAATCTAGGGAAAATAACCACTTGTATATTGTCGCCGAGTTATCAGAAGACTCTGGAGTAAACAGACAATAACACAAATTCTTTATAGTGATGTTTCACAGACTTCTGACATTACTGCAACAACCACTGTTAATTAAATTCACTCAACTAGAACATATTCTACGAATCACTGACTTAATTTACTTTGCATTTCACATTTTAAGTTATTAAAGAATGAAAGGTACAAAAAATAACTATTGATAAGTGTGCTACATTTTTCACAATATATCTTTTAAAGGTTTCTTATAAAGAGGCAATCTAAATCAGCACGTGCACTACGACGTGTATATGTTTCTTTTTCAATGTCAGAGCTATTTGCCATACCAAATACCATCCTACTGTTCTTTTTGGCATCATAGATATATGCAGTCATTTGTCAATACAGTCTCATCCTCCTTAAGAACATCTTTTATTTGAAGGCTTCCTCCTCATCCTCTTTTCCTACTTGTGAAGTGCCTGGTTTCAGCTTCACACTTCCCCAAGGATGTGATATTTCCTTATTCTTCCCGTATATGAAAAATATTAATATTCACCACACTAAGCTATCACTGCTTTCATTAAATTCCACTGCTTGAGTCAGCAAGCATTGTAAAGATCAAATGCATCATTATATTTACTGTGTATTGCAGCAGTACCACCAGGGCAGGAGAAAAAAAAATACCTAATTATTTCCACTGGTGCTAGATAAAAATCTTAAGGAAACTTTATTCTAGTTTGATGTCGCTGACAGCACAATGTTCTGTACAGAGCCATAGCCATGAAGTGTTAGCTGATAATAGTAAATCCCCTGAAAAAACAACCAAACAAAAACACACCAGAAAAGCAACCACAAAAATACATAGTGCCATGAATCAAAATGCAGATTGTTTCACTGACACACATATATCCAGAGCAGTCCTGGTGAAGTAACAGGCACCTCCAAGTAGCTCTTGGTTCCCAGATATCTGCCTTGAGAGCAGACAGATCACTGTCCAGGGAAACTAACACAGCTAGCTTTGCCAAACTATGGTCTATAATCTAAGGAAAAAAACAAACAGTGGATCATTAAAACATGACAGTGACAACCACTTATAGACTATTTCCATGTTGAATTACATGATTATTTCTCCTCATGACCAGAAGAAAACAGGAGGCTCTGAAAGTCTGTTTCCACTGTTAGTCTTTGATATGTTTAGCCATGTAATTACACCATGTAGCAGCCAACTTAATGAATTAAAGAATGTTATTAGACTAGTTTCAAAGAATAAGAGAATGGTCTCATTATTTATTAATATTACATTGTAATATTTGTATTATGGCAAGGAACTTTTTTTTAAAATTACATGCATTATGGCAGTGTCATAAGAATCAGAAGCTCATGCAGTGTAGCAGAGATAAAAATCCATGGCTTTTTTGGAAATATCTTCTCTATTTCCTTTTTAAGCTATTTTAACTGCTTAAAGAGATGTAAGAAAATACTATTGCTTCCTCTTTGCCTGCTTCTTCCTGACAGTTATGTATTGAACAATGTAGATAATGCACATCTAATGAGTATTTCATTTGCTCTGCTTGAGGTCAGGCAGAGCACAATAAGTTTCACTGAGACTGATTAGTGCTCATACAGAACATCACCAGTAGAGCAAAGTGTATGCAATTATTTTTGTCTATAAAAATGCAACTACCTTTAACACATATATTCAGTGGAAAAAAACATCCAGGATGCTGTTATCATTTTGTGGCTATGCTTTTGCATTCATTGTTAAATTCTTGTTTTGGTTACTCTAATACAGGGATTTAATTCTGTAAGCACATTTTGCTGCTTGTCATGCATTTTATCATACTTCAAAAAATAAATTACTATAGAAAGAGACTCGTATGAATCAATTTCAAGTTTTCTGAGAAAAACTGATTACCTTCTCTTTAACTGTGACTGAAAACTGTTCAAAACAGTAATAATAAATGATAATAAGAAAGAAATGAGATCTTATCACTTTTAATAATCAAGGTGTATATATTGCACATGTGGAAATGACTAAGGAACAAAGTAGATCCTTTAAATCACAGATTATGTTCTTATTTTGTCTAAAGATGTCATATTCCCATAGCATACCAGGGAAGAAGTGTGCCCATACATCACAGGTTCTGTTGTGTGACAGTGATGCTCTGGGATACAGGCAAGCAGCTTGTTGTGGGGAGTACCATTCCTGCAATGCTCTCCTAACATAATGATTCCAAACCCTTTTGGGAGAGATCCTTAAGATCACTTTTTATTGCCAGAATGACTTTCAATAAAATCTGATGTTGGGGGGGGGAAGGGAGAGGGGGAAAGCAAGAGGGTGACAAAAGGCAAAAAATGGCAGAGTGTTACTCCTAATAAAGGTAAACATGGGATGCTACTCACTGGGCATTCAGAATGACAAGAATAATACTAGTCCAGCAGAAATCCCTAATAATAGAAGTCCAGGATGCCAACCACAGATCTCTAAGGTTAACAATAGACGCCAAAAAAGTTTAGTTACTGGTCATTAAAGGAAGGTAGTCTTTAGGACTAGGTAGAAGTAGCTTTAAAGGACATAAATGAGAAAACATACCCAGTACATTTGAAACAGCAGAATACAAAGACAATATAAAAGATATAACAAGAAAATATATAAGAAAGTTAGGCTTCTTATAAGAATAAGAACTAAGGGAAAGCAAAGAGAGAATCACTCCAGCATTATTCTCCCCAGTAAAGGATGCAATACTTGACCAATGTTAAAACTTCAGCACACGCCGCCTCCCTCTCAGTAAAGGAAGAATGCTACTTTTTATTTCCTACTTCCTACATTTTCTGTATGATTTCTGAAACTGCAGAATTTCAAAGAGCAACCTGTGCACTCATCACACATCTAACACAAGGTGATATCACAGTACCAAGTCAGAAGAAGCGCAGATGCAGCAACAGGCATGCTTCTAGGAAGGAGCTGGGATAATGGCAAGGGAAGAAGTTTGCAGAGGTTGTCCAACAGGATTGAACACAATTGCAATGCAGGAATGAGTAATTAGAGAGTGAGAAAGCATCAGGCAACTGAAAGAAGACAGGCTGCTGAAATTATATTGTTCAACATCTGCTGTTGCACTTCAAAAAATCTACAAAACTAAAAAACTCACAACCACAACAGACTAACTTGGTTTGAGTTTTCACTTATTTAAATTATTTCCTTCATTGTTTCATGTGAGACCTGAGTGCAAAATATAGGACAGTTCTGGGGAAGGAAAGGATTTCCTTGTAATGCTAGTGATACTGAATTCAAGTTCTGAGCTCTGTCATACCAATTGCAATGATACAGCAATTAAATACTTAGGAAAGCAAATGTTATATGAATGTACTCCTGAATCTATAAGAAGTCTGAAAACCTGCACATTTTGACTCTTTTCTGATGAAGTGTATGTCCTGTTACACTAGACTGCATTTTTGCTGATTAGACATTTGGTTTTCCTCAGGCTCTCCACGCACAGTGGTTATATTTGGCACACACTGCTTGCAAACAGTCTCATCTCTGCTATACACACAAGCAAACAACCCCTGTATATCAGCTAAACCCCAAGTATCCTGGTTAAGTTATTACCTACCTCTAATCTTGCAAGCCATAAAATAATATCAGCATCACCATAACCTCCCAAACTAGGTCTGTACCATTAGATTTCCAGGTCATGCTCAGCTTCTTATCTGATGATATTTCAAAGCATTTCCCCATCTTCCTGATACAAGCAACTTTTGTGGTTCCTAAGGAGGAACTGCTGCCTTTTGAATTCATGACTAGCTTAAAATATATTTGTTTAGTTCTTCCCTATAGATACAAAGTACATCAAATCAAATTACAGTATCTGGATATGAAGAAATTTTTTTTGAAGGAAAAAAAAAGCTTACTTCACAGTCTGTATTTTCTGTTGACTTTTCTTGTCAAAACTGATCATAAATAATGAAATTACAAAGATATTGTGGACACTGCTTTATCTCACAATAACCAAACTAACTCTTATAGCACAAAAGAGCAACTAATAAAGTGTCTCAAAGCAGATAAATGTAAGCCAAAGGCTAGCCCAAGGAACATTATACTGGTAATATAAATAATATATTGTCCCATTAGGCTTTGTTACAGTTCCTGGATTTATTTAATTCTATTCATGCCTAGCACAGCTCTCAGAAAGATCTATTAGAGTATATCACGTAGCTTGTCACAAAAGGAAATATAAGTCATTAATTTCAATCTAAAAGTAGACTGGGGAAAAAAAAGTCACCTTTCCTTACTATTTTAATGTGTTCATTCTTTGTTATT
Organism: Psittacus erithacus; assembly: GCA_009867235.2. NCBI lineage: Eukaryota > Metazoa > Chordata > Aves > Psittaciformes > Psittacidae > Psittacus > Psittacus erithacus. The sequence goes on from WYDI02005502.1 coordinate 14,895, forward strand.
GTTAAAGTTACCGTGATATGTATGAAATGACAATGCATGGCAACACTGAGATTTTGGGAATAGCCATAAAACTTCTCGAGATATAAGCTGTGGTTTTTGTCCGAAATAGACACAGAACGCAAGTTCAGAAAATCAAAGTAAAGTTTGAAAAGAGCAAACCATTTCTGATGAACATTTTAATCATTTTAAATTTGCACCTATATTGCTTTCTACTCTTTCTAAAGCTCTCAACATATGAAGTTTAAAGTACAACAAAGAAGGAGGTGAATTCAGGACGCTGCTTATTCCATTCATCAGAGAGAAGAAGGGAATGGTCTCAGTGACCATCGTTGTAGGAGATCCTAATTTCATTGTTTCTTTAGCTATTCTTTTTCTGTGCACACCCTCTACACCCCTCAAAAGATTAAAAAAAAAACACAACAAATAAGTAAAAAAAAAGGCAACAAAAACCCCAAACCAAACCAAACCAAGCAAACAAACAACAAAAAAGCCCGGACCTGTTGTTTTCATGAAAAAACGTAGTGAAAGAAACTCAAATTAGAACACTGTCTTCACAGAGGAAATTAACAGGCAGTAGTTCATAGAATCATAGAATAGTTAGGGTTGGAAAGGACCTTAAGATCATCTAGTTCCAGCCCCACCGACATGGGTAGGGACACCTCACACTAAATCTTGTCACCCAAGGCTCTGTCCAACCTAGCCTTGAACATCGCCAGGGATGGAGCATTCACAACTTCCCTGGGCAACCCATTCCACTGCCTCACCACACTCGCAGTAAAGAACTTCTTCCTTATATCCAGTCTAAACTTCTCCTGTTTAAGTTTGAACCCTTTACCCTTGTCCTATTCACTACAGCCCCTAATGAAGAGTCCTTCCCCAGCATCCTTATAGGCCCCCTTCAGATACTGGAAGGCTGCTCTGAGGTCTCCACGCAGCCTTCTCTTCTCCAGGCTGAGCAGCCCCAACTTTCTCAGCCCATCTTCATACGGGAGGTGCTCCAGTCTCCTGGTCATTCTTGTGGTCCTCCTCTGGACTTGATCTAACAATTCCATGTCCTTTTTATGTTGAGGACACCAGAACTGCACACAATACGCAAAGTGAAGTCTCACGAGAGCAGAGAAGAGGGGCAGGATCACCTCCTTTGACCTGCTGATTACACTCCTTTTGATGCAGCCCAGCATATGGTTGGCTTTCTGGGCTGCGAGCGCACACTGCTGGCTCATGTTAATTTTCTCATAGACCAACACCCCCAAGTCCTTCTTTCACAGGGCTGCTCTGAATCTCTTCTCTGCCTAACCTGTAGCTGTGCCTGAGATTATTCCAAGTATCATGTTGAAGAACTCAATGAAAATGTATTCTTTCCCCCTTATAAAGTACTTCAGCTCACCTGATTGAGCTGGAATGTATCTACAGTGAAACAGTATCCACGGCATATTAAATCATGAATACACTTTTAAAAAACTGGGGGAAAGGAGAAACGTAGATACTCTTTCCCTTCTAAATAAAAAGGAAATATTTCACATAAGCAGCATCACAAATTTTTGTTTACAACAAAACTATTATCTAGAATAAATTTGTCTATGGCATATTATTCTGGGAAAGTGGCTGTGACACTTTTGCTCAGAGTCTATAACTGAACAATGACATTAATTCACATTACAGATGAGGGCCATGATGACAATTAGAGGGTTGGAGCACCTCTCCTATGAAGACAGGCTGAGAGAGCAGGGCTTGTTCAGCCTAGAGAAGAGAAGGCTCCAGGGAGACCTTCTGTCAGCCTTCCAGTACCTAAAAGAGGCTGACGAGAGATCTGGAGAGGAACTTCCTAAAAGGCTAAGGGGGGAATGGTTCTAAACTGAAAAAGGGTAGATTTAGATTTGATATAAGGAAGAAGTTCTTTACTATGAGGGTGGTGAGGCACTGGAACAGGTTGCACAGAGAAGTTGTGGCTGTCTGGAGGAGTTCAAGGCCAGTCTGGATGTGGCTTTGAGCAACCTGGTCTAGGAGAAGGTGTCCCTGCCTATGGCAGGGGAGTTGAAACCCAGTGATCTTGTCAGTCCCTTTCAACCACAACGATTCTGTTTCTATGAATTTTTTTGAGTGTAACCACTTTCATCTCAAACTTGCTTACTAGAAAACAGGTAAACTCCAAAAGCAAAATTTTATTGACTATACTGCATATTGAAGGCTGATTTGGTGAGCTTACTTTCCAGCTTAGAATTTAAGAAACATAAATAACATTTTGTGTCACGATACAGCAAGCTATAAGAGCTATTTTTAGTTTATACATATAAGGAATTCGTAATCTGAAGACATTGATCACTAATGCATTTCACTGTTGTAAGTGTAGTAAGTAGAGGAAAAAAACAGGATTTATTTTTTTATTTATTTATACCACTCTCATGACTTTTCTTTTTTTATAAAGATATCCTATTAATTTCTCAAAGTGACATATTCTTACCATCTGATTAAAACTGAAATAACAAAATTGTTTATTACATAGCAGTTTTCAACATACAAGTCTAAACCAGTCAAATTATTTTACAAGTCATAAAAACTAATTTATTTTAAATCACTTTAGAAAAATAAAGATTAATTTAGGAACACTTAAATGAGATATATACATAAATATATGATAATCCTCTTAAATAGCTAGCAGCTTAGTCCTGCAAAATCATCACTTAGGAAGGATTCAGTTGATTAAGAGACAACTTCAAAAAACTGAAGGAGCCTAAACCTCACTTTCAGGGGAAAATTACAGTCTATGGCCTCAGGAAGAATGCATTGTTTTCTAGCTTGGACCTCTTTCTTACACCTGCTTATGGAATTCTGCATGACAGGCTTAACCTAGGTACCTGAATTTTAGATGCACAAGGTGCTTAGTTAGAAGAAAACATGACGCTAAATTTTATTTATTTTCATCAAAGCACTTCTAACACACAAAAAAAGCCTCAGTAGGGTGTCTCAACTTTTATTAATTGCTTCAAGATTCTTTAAGCAAATCCTCTAGATCCTCTATAAGACTTCCTTCTGCAGCTAAGATGGAATTAAAGCCTTAAGTCATCTGAAACCATTTACTCATGGGGCCTTCAGATGTTGAAGATTTCAGGAGTAACCTAATTGAACCTGCCACTTTTCAATTATGCTAAATAATTGTCTGTGTTTGCACCTTTGCAACTACAACCCACGTAGCCTTTTTTGAATCTTACTGTTCTTCTTAAAGTCAATATTTTCCATTATATAGTCACTCAGTGTTGACAACTAACAGCAATGCAGTAACTGTAAATTTTTTTTTCTCAACCATGGCAGCAAGTGAAGCCTCAAACCCCAGAAGCATTGAGCAATTTCTGCCACAAGAAACCATCCTTGAGGAGCAGTTCCAGTATCTCCCTGGGAGTGTCAATCTCTTTGAAGTACGAGACCTCAAATCTCTCCTGTTTTCTGAATACAGTCCATCTTGGTATTTGAACATATTAGTCACAACTCTTTAATGTATGTGTCACATTCCCTTTGCCTTGTGCTATGCAAATAGTAGTTTTTATTCTTTTGTATTCTAGGTATTTTTACTGAAGTCTTCTGTTGTTGACTATTCTCTAGTTACAGCACTTATATTTTTCTTCTGGAAAATGCAACACTGTGGTGTATTATCTGAGCAAAATGAGGATTGAGGACATCTAGAATTCATCTTGGGTTCAGCCAAATCCTAGATCTATCTCTGAAGTATTTCCAAGTATTTCACTTATTCTCATCTCTCCCTCTCCTTTCACTCACATACAGTTGAAAAAACTTTTTGTCTATAGAGAGCAAGCTTGACTGGGACCTGGACTTTCCTCTTGACACAAACTTCTTCAATTTGCCCATCAGTTTCCATTTATCTGAGAATCAGTTAGTTCTTTTGTTAAATACAAACTTCCTGAGTGTGTTTTTCCTTCACCTAGACAGTTAAATGCTATAGTTGGGAATATACACTTGAGATTAACCTCTTCACTGCTGCATCAAAATATGCAACAGTTTTGATGAGGCAAGACAGATAAACATATGCAATGACAAGACCACCAACAAACCATCTGTTATAAATGTATATTCCAGTTTCCCTTGACGAGCACAAATTGTTATAGGAGCCCTCAGTGACCGTACATGACTTACTTTTTCTCCTGAAGTACCAGATTTTGTTTACACATAAACTGAATGAAAAAAAGAAATTACTGTTCCCCAACTATTTGTTAAAAGTGGGGTCAAATGTCTTTTTGGTTATATTCACTCATATGCCTGACTGTTGTCTTAGAAGCTCAGACAGATAACAGTCTTGTGGATCACCATAGGGTTTTAATGGAAATTTTAAGTTCAGAGCTTTCACTTTCCTAACTATAGCTTGAAGCAATAATAAATCATTTTCAAACAGTGCACTGAATAAAAGATAAGTACAAATATCACCAGGATCAACAGCCTGGGGTTTTATCATTGTACTATAATTACTAGCATAATTTAGCTTTAACTCTATCTAAAAATTGTTTTAATTACTTAAAGGCAGCAGAACAACAAAACAGAACATAAGCTAAAAAGGAAAGTCTATTTTCCCCTAATAATTAAAAAAAAAGGTCAAATAACAGATCTTCAGCTGAAATTATGTGCTAACCATATGAGACATTGAAACCTCTACCTGAACCAGCACAACCAATTTCAAAACACAAGCAGGAAAAACCTAGCAAAATTAGTTCCCTAGATGCCAAATATTTGCTAGAAAACATTTTGTGTTTATCTCATTTCTGTGTTTACCTTTCTACTTGATGCTGAAAGTGTAAGAATCCCACAATAAGCATTTTTGCTAATGAAAATTAAAAAAATGTTTATTCTACAAGTAATTCCACGTTGCGCTGCACCTCTGCACTTCAATCCTGACCTATAAAAGTGATCATTTCTAGAGATAAGACAAACTAGGTTTGCATCCTTAGTGAAGCAAAAATCGGTGTCTCAAATATTTCAAAATTTTTATTTAGTTATTAACTAAGCAGAGCTCAACTGAAACTATGTCTGTTTCAAATGTACTGTTTTGCAGAAAATTATTAAAAAATAGTTAATTTTTTTCTATTTAGTATACTTACAAAGTAAACAGTGGAACTGGCCAAAGTACACTGTTAACTTCCATTTTTGCTAACAATATAATTCTTCATCATTATTAGTGATTCAAAGTAGTTTAACTCCATTGTATTTAGTTTTTATTATTTAGAACAATCTGCACAGTGATATCATTCTTATCCCCACTTGAGCAAATACTTTTTTTGTTACAATGCCTGTTTCAGAAACCAGATTTATACTAAAACAAAGCCTTCAGTGCGATAAGCTAACAAAGAAAACCCTGTAGTTCTCATGTAAACAAATCTCAACTATAAAAAACATTTATTGAAGACTAATTAATGCTGATCAGCTGTACTGCCTTTGTAGGAAAAGAGTGATGATTATTAATGAGCAAGGCTAATACTCAACATGAAGGTCAAACTATCTTACATGAATTGCTTTTCTTAGGTTGCCTTTAAATACAGACATGAAAACTAAATCTGCCTACCTGACGATATTCGGCCTTCAATGAAATATCATAACTTCAATTTAAGAAAAAATGTTCTGCAAGAGTTTGCCCCAAATTAAATTAAATTCAAAATTACAGTAATAGACAGAAGTGAGAAGAAACATAATAACAAGCAGATGGATCAAAGTTCAGATGAAACAAAATTAAGAAAGAAGATTGTGGAGGTCAGGATGCTATAATTATAGTATTGCTTAAGAACGTGAAATTCACTTCTGCATTTTTTAGAATACAGGAGCAACTGGAATGATTGATAAAAGTTTAGCAATTTCTGATATGTCCATCCTAGTGTTACGCAAAAGGTTTATTAAAACGAAGATAACTAACCTTTCCATAAGTGGGAAAGCATACTGCTTTACTTACCAGAGTACAATGCTGCAGTGTCAGTATGGGTAGTTCCTTACTTTTACTCTGTTCCAGACATGTTTGCTTTCACTATTTGTAATTTAGATAGTTATGAGGAGGCAAAATAAAATTCATATAATAGCTGGGATGGAAGTTGTGATATTACTTACTCTAAGCTGTTTACCCTTTTCTCTCACAATCACTTTCATAAAGAAAATCAGTTGCAGTTGCCTGTAATTCTTCCGTATTCAGTGATTCATAGCCAATTAATTTTTGTATGCTTTTCCCATCTTCTTCCTAGATTTCTTTCCACAGTAGGAAGTAGGACTGGTCTCTTACAATAACAAAAATTTGTTTACTTTTCTGTTTGCTTAATAGCTGATACACTTTAATACTGGATTCTTGACCCCAGTATTTTTGACATGGTTAGAACAGATAAAAACCTCCAATGACCTAAAGCTGGTAGGAAGGATGCCTTCAAGATACAGTGACGGATAGGTATGAAGCTGAAAAGGTGTAGGAAATGACAGCACAAGTGCTTCATTCACAAAAGCTGTAACGAGAGCGCCTGACATTGCAGGGAGAGAAGAGTCTATAAATACAGTAGCCCCTACATAGAGTGATGATACAAGATACAGTGCACCAGCCAGTCTTGCAAAGAGAGCCAAAGCTCTCTTAGGTCCTGAGTACTTCCATATTTATAATCTCAGAGCCACACAAATTCATTTACTTGCTTTCAATACTACAGAAGGCACACAGATTACCTTTCTAACACCTAAAGAATTTTCAATACTATAAATAATTTTGCTGTTTCCAAATACAAGTTTTCAGAAAAGATGTTGAAACATTTACAGTTTTCTTCACCTTGCTGTACATTCTAAGAAAATATTGATAATCAATTAGATATTGTTTGAGAGAAATTAAAGCCATTTCCGTTAACAGTATGAAGTACTAAATTAAAGATTTTTTAATCTTTAAAATTAAAACTTTTCCAGTATTTTTTCAAATGCTTCTAAACAAGACAGTCCCACAGAACACAAAAATTATAGCTTTCACATCAGTTTAGACAAAGAAATAAACGTCATACCAAAAAAAACAAATTCCAGGAAAATTTGCCAAAAATCCCCAACTTGTTCTACAACAATTAAATTATCTGATAGCAAATTTCTTTTTTAATGAAACAATATTTAATTGTTTATAGAAAGATGAATTAGCAAGATCTTAAAGTTCATATTGAACATTTTACACATCCCCAAAGGCAGCCTCACTTATCACTCATGTATATCTATCTCTTTTATCTGAATGGAAACAAATAACCTATTATGTACAGTAGGAAAGCTAGAGAGCTCATTAAAAAAAACAAAACAAGCAAACACCACCTTAAAGAAAGGCTTCTACACTGTACTGGATCCCAAGGGAGCCTATGGCTTTGAATTTTTCATTTTATTTCACTTAGTTACTGAAAAAGATAAGCTAATACTTTCCAGAGGTGTCAATCTATTCACACTGGTCCCTGATGAAAAATACTCATTTATTTTATAACTCATGTCTGAAGAGATGATTGCTGAGGTTGAAAGCTACTGGTAAATCACTGAAGTCTGCTAAATGATCTGTATCAGAAGACTTGAAGTTTCCACATACTGTGTTTTATGAAGATATTTCTATTTTTAGTTTCAAAATACCTATTTTTTCATCCTTTCTTAACAATAACACACAAGCTCTCATAGTTTGTGCAGGTCCTCTGTCCCTTATGACCACATTCAATGCTTTTGACCTAGCTCTTCACAGGATACAAGCAGGATCCTAGAGGGAGGAAAACCATTGCTGTTACCTGAATTTTCAAAGTCATTCTTACACAGTAAGTATTGGTAGAATGCCTGTGTATCAATATAGTCCAGTTTGAGACAGCTAAATCACTGAGGATTCTTCAGTGAACTTAGGTTATCCAGAAATTATAAACTTTATTGTTGCAGAAACCAAGCATCTGGCTTCAGCATAATCTTTTACATTTGGTTTTAATTTTTTGCCAGATATATTTTTATTTTTAATAGTCCTTAAGGAAACTATGCCTTCTTTACGAAAGATCTGCCACAAATACTAAAGCCAATTTCACATTCATTTTTACACATGGCTGTTTCTTAAACTCTTACATGTGCAAAAGAAGAACAATATGCACAAAGTGTCCATAAACCACAATCTCAATTTGAACCCAGCTTTGTTATTGTCTTTCCCAATTCTGCAGCAGGACCCACTGTGAAATTTAGGGTCTATCGTGCACATTATTTTTTCAAGAAATTGTGTTAAAAGTAATTCACTTACACAATATGAATCAAGTCATGCAATTGTAAACATAGCTGATGAAGTAATTTAGAATCATATACTAGCTATTATATGAAATGTCTACACAACAGGCTAGAAAGCTGAGTTGATGTACAGGAATGTTCTTCACTTCTCTCTGCTCTTGAGAACTGTAGCGATACATTTGATTGTTAACAGGATCTTTATTATCCTTATTAAGAAATTTCATCTTCAGCGTTCTTGTTTGTTTTGAAGGAAGTATGACAGTGCACTGATATGGAAACCAAAATAAGAATAGCAATAAAATTGCCAACAGGAAAGCCAGTAATTATATTACTAAAAGTATATTTGTATACTACTGCTCTGGAAATTTATTTAGTGAAGCAAGAGACAGTTTTAATTAATTCATCACTTAAAGGATACAGGAAATTTAGACAGGTAGGACTCAGAAATGAAAACTGAGCTGAGAACCATGGAGAAATAACTTAAAAATTAAATGTTCACCCCCTTTCCTTGATTTTGAAACTAAAATAATTTCATGGGATACAAGAATTTCCAAGGAGTTCCTTCCAGGAATACCTTTGGGCAAGTCCTTTTAAAAATGGCTTGAGTACTTATATTATCTACCTGTATTCACTAATGGTACATTAACACTATCCATATCTTATCATGTTCATTTGTCTTTCCAAAAGTCCAGAACACTAGAAGGATAAGCTACTACATTGAAAATATTGCAAAATTCTACATTTTGCTTCTTAAAAACGCTAGTTTTGTATAGACTATCAGCAAACATGGATATAGTAGTACTTCCACAAAAAAAGCAAAAACAAACAAAAAAACCCCCAAAAAAAAACCCAAACAAAAAACAACTAAACCTAAATAAAAACAAAACAACCCCTCCAAAACACAGCAAACCAAACCAAACCACCCAAAACACACCACCACAACAAAGAAATCCCAACACAAAAAGCCCAAACAAAACAACCACCAAAAAAACCCTGACAAACAAACACAAAACAAAACAAAAACACAAAACCAAGCAGAATTTTTTCACTGAAGTAACAGAATTTGTCCTTATGGAACTGATATTCTCTGAAAGGCCTTGTTGTTACACAGTATACCTTTGGATGATACAGTTGCTGTGGTTCATTCATTAAGCAGATACCCAGAAGAGAAAGCTAGATGACAGACCACATATTCTTAAACTGGGGGAGACCATTTACCTCTCTACCACACAACCTTCACTGGAAATAAAAAAATCATTGGAAATGAAGATGTGGTTTCTACTCTGTTCATAAATTATTTTACAGTTATTAATTTTTTCCCCACACAAGCACTGAAAAGTATAGATTGTAAATTTTTATAAGTGAAAAAGCAGGTAATATTCCAAAAAAGTAATTATTTTATAAATCGTACAGTGATAAATGACAAATAGATTACTGGTTCTGCAGCCTTTTGGATACACCTTCCAATGACATTAATCACTCTAGAAGACACTTTTTCAAATGCTCATGTTCAGAAGTCTTCAACACAGAACATTCATTGCTTAATGCCAAACATATCCTACAGCCAGTTTACTGCTGTTGGACATTTTCCATCTCTTTCCTCTACAATTTTTTAGGTGTTGGTCTTAATATTGGAGAACTTAGGATAACTACAAAGGGAATTCAATTAACAAAGACAGGATTTTCAGACTATGATATAAATGATAATATGCATAATGTGTAGAAGTTTACTTGAAGAAATAATCCTAACATCTGGCCATGAAGAGCCTCCCTCTTGAAAGTGAAAATCTATTGTTGGCTATGTCATATGTTATACATTGTTGTGCGGTTTTCTGGATGAGTAAGTTACAAATCTGTACTGCAATGATAACATTCACACACCACTTCCCTGACATTCTGCACATAGCCATAAATATATACCACACATTCAATTAGCCTACATCAGTATCTGATACAGAAGCAAATATCAGCTATGACACTTCCTAATTTCTTAGCATCTCTTGACAGTATATTTAACTTTCTGATACCAAATGAAAACAGATGGTGTCTTCCCTTAATTTACATTATTTTTTATTAAAGTGATGAGAATTCCTGTGACTTTTTAGTAAATATGATCTAACCAGACAACATATCAGTCCTGTTATAGGTTCAATAAAAATAGATATTGCAGCTTGAAGACAGAAAACTGAACAGCAGCAAATGACCAAGCCTAATTACTTTAGTAGGTGGAAACCACAGAAAACCACCCTTTTTTATTAAATATTTAAAGCTTGATCCAAGGTTGCCTTTTTTCTTGCTCAAAGGAAATATGTCTATTTCCTTCATAGAAGGACATCAACGTTAGTCAAGCAGGACCTGCCTTTCATAAACCTGTGCTGCCTGGGCCTAATCACATGGTTGTGCTGTATATGCCACGAGATGGCACTGAAGGTGACCCTCTTCATAACCTTTTCCGGCACTGGGGTCAGACTGACTGTAGCTCCTGCAATCCTCCTCTCAGTTCTTCTTGAGCATCACATTTGCCAACTTTCAGTCGCTGGGATATCCTTGGTTAGCCAGGTCTGCTGAGAAATGATGAAAAGTGGCTCAGTGAGTATTTCCACAGCTCCCTCATACCCTTGGGTGTACAACACTTGTGTCTAACTGGTGTGGTAACTGCTCACTGACCATTTTCCCTTGGATTATGGAGCTTAATTCTGCTCTTCATCTTTGTCTTCTAGCTCAGGGGACTGAGTACCCCAAGAACAACTGGCCTTACTGCAGGAAAATAACCGAGGTTGGGGAAAATGGAGAAATTTGGTTTCGCAAAGCTCGGCTCAGAGACTGTAACATCAGAGCAGCTGTAAGAGGAACAGGGTGACCTTGGAACAGGTAAGGCCTGTGCCACATCCTTGAAATGGGGAGTAGAGTGGTGCAGAGGTACAACGGCTCATCCCTGTTATCATGGAGAAAGAAGATAACTGCCTGATTGCTGTCAAGAAAGATGGATCACAGCTGCTGCCTCAGCAGTGATGGAGAGAACATGTCCTGTAGCTGAACTTTGCTTCATTATAATACTAAAACACACACCCACCTCAACAGAGACCCCCACCCAAGCTGCAACCACCCCTCACTGGGCTTGCGCCCTGAAAGTCTTTTAGCCTTGTCGTGGTTTAAGCTTAGTCGTAAATTAGAAAAGCATGTAGCCTGCTCGTTTCCCCCCACAACCTGTCCTTCCGCCCTCCCCCCCACTCCCGGAGTGATGGGGAGGAGAATCGAAAGAATGCAACTCCCACGGGTTGAGATAAGAACAGTCCAGTAACTAAAGTATAACACAA
>WYDI02005508.1:3884-17180 GCA_009867235.2 Psittacus erithacus
TTGTTATTTCCCTTATCATTGTTATTATTGGTGGTAGCAGCAGTTTGTGTTATACCTTAGTTACTGGACTGTTCTTAATTCAACCCGCGGGAGTTGCATTCTTTCGATTCTCCTCCCCATCCCTCTGGGGGGGGAGGGGGAGGAGGGGGAAGGACAGGTTGTGGGGGGAAAATGAGCAGGCTACATGCTTTTCTAATTTACGACTAAGCTTAAACCACAACAGTATAAAAAGCCCAATATTAGGTATCACGGAGATTGATACACAGCACTGTCCTTCACAATAGACAACAAGGAACAGATACAGTTATTAACTCTTGGAATAATAATTAGATTAATTTGAACATTGAAAAGACTGACTGAATAAATAATGCTCTGACAGACAAAAAATTCCTAACAAACCAGAACATTTGTAAAATGTGCTATACAACCATCTGCAGAAGCAGTCAAATCACTACACATGCTGTCAATTGGTGAGCAAGAAATATTGACAGATTTCCTAAATGTTATTCAGCTAATTATAGTAATGATACCAACGCTATAATATGTAATTACAGAGGAGAAAGCTGTGGGAACTCAAGAGTGATTGCTGTGTTAAGGGAGACCATCGCATCTTATGCACAGGGCTCACCACAACCTATGTGATTCAGATTACTTTGTTCTAGTTACCAGTGCAGCTGGCAGGCTATGGTCAGCTACATGTGGATTAACTTGCACTGTGACTTCTAAATCACAGGGATATAAATATTTGTGATCACGAGCTGTACCTTGGTTCCTGAGCTTTATCCTGAATGAGAGCGTGGGAGCTGGACATGCACACAAGTCTCCCAGGGATGCCACCAGGGGATGGCTTTTAATTTGCTGCAGTAAAGATGATCTTCAAAGTTCAGTTTTCTCTCTGTTTCCCAGAATTTTTCTGAACTTTGGATCAGAAAGAGATTGTATCAGTTCCTGACTGCATGCTGCACCCATAGTTTTGGAATGAAACACGTATTTTCTATTCTCTCTCTGATCACTAGGATGGGTGAACAAGGGCAGTATTAACTGCACAGAGACATATGCCAAGGTTATCCTTTCAGGACTGCTTTCCTGGTATGCCTGTCCTAGAAAACACTTTGCACAAATGGACATCAGAAATATTCTTCAGTCTACATAAAGGTAAAAGGACAGGTAAGTGGGACAAGTACTTCTCCTCTCTCTGACCCTCTTGGCTCTTATTCAGGTTATTGCAGCACAACCCCATCTATCTTGCAAAGATTATGGGTCAAGACAGCACAGAACATAAGAGAAACTGGATTACAGGGTGCTACAGTCTTTCTGGGACAATAGTGAAAACAAGAATATTGCAGTGTTGCTTCTGGTTAGCCAGATCTTATCATACACCAATATTTCCCTCCAGGAAGGCAAGCTGCCCAAGCCCAGTTCCCCAAATTTTACATAAAGCCTTTACAACCCATGCCTAAGCCCAAAAAAATTAAAAATCATTGAAAGCAAGAGAGAGGCTATGAGCAATGCTGTCTCTGTTGAACCTGAAATGAAAGCAAATAATAACCCAAATGATTTCAGGAACTTTCAAGGGCATTTGTATACTTTTTTCAGCTAAATTAAAATGAACCCACATTTTTAACTGTGCCTAAGCAAAAATCGTTACCATGGTTACAGGGAAGTTTTTCTAAATGTAATACAGTGTATGAAATAATCATCCAAAATGACTATGTATAAAGTCAAGACAGGTGGGCAAGCCATTTGAAAATACCAAGTAAAGAGAAAAAAATCCTCAGTAAAAATTCCTCAAGATTTATGCCATTACTTCTGTTACATTGTGAATAAGAACATGTGAGCGGGGAGAGAGTGTGAAGGCAAATACACAAATACTTGAAAAATTATCCATTCAACATTTGTAATACTAGCTACAAAGTAGCTAACTACAAAATATACTAATACCAGTAAGCAAACTCATATATGCTCTACAGCATAATTCAGTGGAACTATGCTTTTTGAAGGGTGTTGTTTGAGACATACAAGGACCACTATTTATCAAAGAAGATTGATTCACGGAGAAAAAATGGAGAACAGCAGACCTTATCTTACAGGCAAGACCCTGTGTACAGCAAAGGCTTAACACTTTGGCTTACAGGTGACCATTCCACAAGGGAGAACATGTGCACCCATAATAAAAGAATGACTGTTATTCACTGGAATGAAACTTGGTTAACAGGACTGTCTGACTTAAGAGGATCCTTCCCCCGCCTCTCACCTTTTGTCCTTTTCTTTGTTTACTTTGTAGGTCAAACTTTGTGGGTTTTTTGAAGGATTTCTACATGTAATAGAAACATTTGCCTAAAAAGGACCTAACGATGGAAAAGAAGCATCCTGAGAAACAAGCCTCCTACTATCTTGTTCAGCAATATGACATTATAGGTGAATAAGAATAAAAAGTGCTAATAGGTTGCCTTGGAAAAAGAAGGTAGAAAGAGGATAAAGTTGTCCCAATACTGACCTTTGGGTATTATGAGCCTTCTCTGCTGGTTGAGAGCCCTCTCAGGCTCAACTCCTTGACACGTAAGAAGTGAGTCCCCTACTGCGCTGCTGCTCCAACACGCAAGCAAGGAAGAACATGTACCAAGCACCTATTTTCCAGGAAAGTTGCCAAGGTGATGACAATCAGCTGATTTGTTGGAAATACTCTGTTCTTCTTGAGGCCCCCCCAACTGCTTCATCAATTGCTTCTTATCATTATAGCTGCTACCTATGAAAAGGTATGTCTGTTTATGAGGAAACTCAGAGGAAGAGCTTCTCCCTTCTCCCTACTTGCTGCCTTTTCATTCACTGGGTCACATGCTGCTGATAGCATGAAGTCAATCAGTTTGGAAATTCTTGCTTTAAGACCATAGTCTAAGAAGTTGCTCTGAAAAAAAAACCCAGTTTAGCTGACTGACCAGGAAATGAAGTGTAAGTGGTTAAAAGACAGTACAAAAACAAGGATACTGCATGAGAGTGCGCATTTGTAAATTAGATAGGCACATTAATTTGGGGTTGTAATATATTGTAGCAGAATATAAAAAATCTCTAGTGTTACATAATTGTTTTTATCAGATATATATATATTTCATCCCAGCTATACCCCTATTAAATCATTTTTGTAGATGAAGCAGAAAGAGGGTACATATTAGTGAGATTTTGCTACTTTAAAATCGGCCAAGCCTATGGGAAAGACAGAAAATCACTAAAAGAAACTCTCCAGCCAAAGCTCTGGACTGAAAACTGAAACCAGGATTAGGAAAAACAGAGTAAGAAAACCAAGACAAAAGGACTTTTAGAGCCTGAACTTTCCTATCATACTACAAAAATTTAGTGAAACTGGATTTTATAATCCAGGGATCAGAGAACTTTTTTAATATCTTCAAAAAATCTGATCAAAAAGTGGCTGAAAAACCTGAATACTTACAGCATAGTAGAACTAAAGGAGCTCTGGTTACTAGAATAGCATTTAAATAAAATTATTCCATGCAAAAATATAAATCAAAGGAGTGCCTCGTTGCTCCAAAGACATTAGAAATAGTAGAACTGTAGAGCTGTTCATTATATTTTGCACAAATGATAAGGAACGATATGGTACTAATACTGTTATTTATTTCATCATTCTTTTGAAAGCAACATCAGATAATAATTAGCTACCAGCTGTTGACAAAAACGGTGTTTGAGCTCTTGAAAGTGTTCATGGACTGAGGACTGTAGGCAGTTGATGTACAGTGTTAATTCCCTTCTCAGGGTAAAAGAGGCATATTTTTCTTTACCTTTCCAGGTAAGAAGTTCAAGCTTTTTGACCTATTGCAATAAATAAACAAATTAATAGTCAGGGAGATCTAAACACAGGTTTTGAAGGGTGATTTACCAAAGAAATGCTGAAGGAAGTTTTCTTCTAAATAAAATTATTTGGAACATATTTGGAAACCATTTTTGTATTTAATGCAGTGGGGCTTCATATAAAAGGCTGTATTTTATAACTGAGAATCACGTTATAAGCCCCTGGTCTTTACACAAGTGGTAATTACAGTGACAGTATTTTCATTATAGTTGATACATTTTTTCTTGCCATCTTCCTATTATAGCAATGGTGCTACATTCAATAAAGGTGTTGATTGTTATCTTTATTGGTCTTAGTTGTTTTCCCTCTCTGTGTTGGCTCCTGTGCAGTTTGAAATATCCTATGCACTTTGGTAACATAATATATTTCCACTAGGAAATCCTTACCTTAAAAATAGTAAGACTGCAGTCCAACCAGTAGGTCTTAGCGCCCTAAGGCTGCACATGATGTTATTCCTACACAGAGTTATCATTTGCAGATCACAGCTAAAGTTATTTAAATTAGAGTTCTAAGCTGCAGTATCCTGATGTGGGTCTTGCTAGCTTTTAGTAATACCCTAAGATCACATTACATTTTCCTCTTTGACTAGTTTTTTCTAACTCTCCGACCTCACAAATATGAGATTTAGGCAAATATTTGAAGAATTTGTCTTCCAAAGTTGCTCAGCATTGTCATATTTACAGTAGTGTATGAATTGCTCGAACAGCAAAAATGCCGTGTACTTTAAAATATAAACTTGCTAAGGCTGGTCAGCAAATCAGGCAGAAAAGCTGACTTAGTCCAAACAATAACATGAATTTCTACAGTCCATGGATGGCGATAACAACCTGTTCATTTTGTAAGAAGTGTGGGACCGTAAAGCAAAACACCCTAGTAGCCTATCTGGAAATGAGCCTAAGGGGCAAACATACAGATTAGTAAGACTTATTACTATCACAGTACAGAGCTCAACTTCAGTATGTGGAAAAATGGAGAGCAGGAAGGAACAAGCTTACTTAATCCCACTGTCTTCCAGTATGCATAAATCTATTCAATTCCCCAAGGCCTTCATGCTCATGATCTTGACCTAACCAGTCCACAAAGTAGATGACACATAATAGTACTCTCTCCTCCACAACCTACATAAATAATATTTCAAATGCGGGACTTTTATTTCTCACTTTTTTTCCTGTACCACTTTTTATAACTGCTCTCATGCTGTTTATGAAGAACCTTGCTACAGCAGCACCACATGCTCTGCAACACTGCTGTGAGCTGCTGACCAGAAAGACAAAAAGCAACCATTTAAGCAGGCTGATACTGAAAAGGTTTTGACACATCCTTGAGTAGCTCAGTTTGCATGTTGTGCTAGTCCTTCTCCATCAGCACGGCTGTCAGTGGGATACTGAAAGACAAGCCTTAGCTTTTCTTGCTGTCAAGGTTTAAGATATCACCATCTCCAACTGCTCATCCTGCATCTTTACCCGAGGTTACTTCTTATACAGCAGAGGTAGTTGAAGAAACATATATATGTATCTTAGCCTGCCTTTTTAGCTTAAACTGGTGATAAAAGTGTGTCAGAGCTGGAACACAGGACTGTGATTTGTGGAAGAGGTAGGATGCAAGTGAACATTTCCTTCTGCCTTAGACAGAGGGACAGGGGAGACAACCAAGGAGGAAAACACAGCAAATGGTGGAGCTAATCTGAGAAAAACTGCTGGCAAAGGCACTTTTCACTTTGTGGGTGATTTTCTTGTTCTGTTTTCAAGGATGCAGTTCATCTTAGTCAACTTTTTTTTTTACACAATAGTCTATTTATATTTATTTTAATACTGTATAAAAAACATCAAATGGTTGGTTGTTCTTTTTTATTTTTTTTCCCCCTATTAAAATTGTTTACAGCTAAACAAAAGTAGGTGCATCTATTAATAGAAAGGGTTACTGAAATTTTTCATTGAAAGGCAAATTTTTTTTCTCTTTTTTCCTCTTTTTACTGAGAGGTTAAAAAACTTTAATAGTGGTTGGTTGCTGTGAAATTGCAGAAATTTTGGCCTCAGCATTTTATGACACAAGCTTACTGAACTCTTTAATGGAGTACAACAGATACCACGTTACAATTTTCATACCTGTGTACAATGTTGAGCGTGTTTCAAAACTTCAGGAGTTTTACAGCAAACATCTATTAGCTTCACAGTTAGCAATGTAACACTGCTCTTTCCATTCCCACAGAAAATGAGTCATGGTGACTTAAAAACAAAAATCCAAGTAACCTAGAATGCTATAAATGAGGAAGAGAGAGAGGCATTGGAGCTTATAGCATAGCTTTTTGTAGGCATGAAAAATAATTTGTCTTGTCAGAATTATTCCCAGAAAAGTATTTTCTTCTTTCTTATTAAGAGGTAGATGGAAATTTTCCATGACAGAAAGGGCTCTCACTTCTCCTAAATACATTTTTTCTTCATAATTACTATTCAAAAGGTGCTTGTTTGGTCCTTTAATGTATCATGTTTAAATGTACATCCTTTCAGGAGTGTGTGTGCAGTGCTATGAAACGTGTTACCTCACTTATTTGGGAGAGGGGGTGGATCAACTATATACTGCCTTTGTGGTTATTGACCTGCTTAGGGCAGTCAGACATCCCAGAGCAGCCTCCTGCTGGCCTGGCTTGCATAAACTCTTGAAAACATTTTCAATAGGATCTTTCCATTTGAGTACAAGAACTGTTAACTAGCCTGTAGAAAGGATAAATAGCACATGCTGCAACACAGTATTTTAACAGAAAACCAAGAAAATGGGTGGAGCAAGAATTTATATAGGGATTGCACAAGTCTGAAAACACAGGTAGTGATAGCAGCGTGCTAGATCTTCCTCCCATAAATGATCTCATTTTCTCATTCCAAAAGAGGGCATTATAATTTTTCTACTGCATCTAAACAGCATTGATGGGTGGAAAGATGACAAAGGCAGTGGTGGTCGGCATTTTTTTCTTGCATGAATTTCAATAGATTCCCTTGCATGGTACTCTATGTACATTTTCTGTCTTGGACCAAGATTAGGAGCCCAGAAATAAGAAAGAAAGTAGGTGAAAATTGGTTCATGTAAAAATTTTCTGTAGGATTATGACAATACAAATAGGGGTCATACAGTCATAAAATCAGTGATGGGCTTAATGACACAGTAATTACTATCCCACTAAAAAAATAGGGTGTTTGAACATAAAGGATGATGGCTTTTCCTGAGGAAATATAAGCAGGAATGTCTCTGTCTCTGAGGCCTGGAAAGTATGCCCCGAAAACTTTAATACCAAGATCAAATTTACAATGAGGGACTAAAACATGGCTTTGCCATGCCTCCTCCTCCTGAAAACTTCTTCCTCCTCTCCATAATGTTTTCACTTATCTTCCTCTCTCCTGAGGAAGATAACCCCCTCCCATGGGGGACCTTCGGAGAATTTGAGACTCTGTGGAATCATTTTGGAATGGCTTTGTTCAGCCATAGGCAGCGACCTGGATTCACACAATGACTATTTGCATGGAACACAGCAAACATGAATTGAAGCAAGGTACCTCCAAGTTCTCATCTGTCATCTCATTTCTCGACAGGGGGGTGCTATGGGACACAGAAATGGATGAGGCTCTGCAAGGAACTTAGCAGTGCTTTCTAACCCTTTTGTGAATTTTAAATATGTATGCTTGGTTTCTTTGGGTCTCCAAAATAACAGCCTGCTAAAGAAAATATTCATTTGGGGTAAAATGTTTATTTACTGAGGGACATAATAGTTTCAGTATGCATAAGCTTTAAGTGGGACATGTTCTGTAGAATTAAATTGGAAATTTAATTGGAAATATTCCATAGAATTAGGCTGTCCCTGTTCTTTTTCATTAAAGTGTTTGACTTGGTGCTGTTTGTACAGAAAAAATAGATAATGGACACAAATGAATTAAACTACTGTATGTGATAATCACTTTTACTTCCTTTGGCTTGTTTTTGGTTCTATTATCAATGCATATTGAACTCCACTTTGGATATAATTGTGGTCTTATATCAGTTTCACGCCTTTTTCAGATTCAGGGATATTACTATTCTACTGGAAGAAGCAAGACAGACTGTGAGCAGGTTTTCCATCTTTTTGTGACGTACAATTGTCCTGAAGGATTTGTTTTCTTTATAGCTCATAATTTTCTTCCTTAGTCAATATTGAGTGTGATTGGTTCCTTCACACTTTTTCTACTTGGTGGATCTCTGTTTATTATTTTACATTTACATGACAAAAGCATTATTTGCTATTAAAATGGGTAATAAAATTAGGCAAGGACTATATTGTAACACTTGCCAGCGTAGCCTCAGTTGTTGGGTTTGGAAGTTACATGAAAAATCACTGTCAGACTGTAAGACCCTTCAAAGAAAAAATTAAATGTTAAAGCTACTTCTTCAATAAAGATAAAAAGATATCAAGTGCTGGTAAGCAGAAAGAAATTTTAATAATATGTTATCCTAACAGGAAAATTATAAGAATTATGGGGTCTGACCCTGTAAATCACACACAACTAAGAAACAGGTTAAACTGATTGCAGAGGCATTATAGAATTATGTAACATATGGATTTAAATTTCTCTGGCTGCTATGGAGAACATGCTATAATTTATACCTATATGCATTTCTAATATAGAGCTGTGTTGAGATCTCCAATCCATATGTAGGAGATTAATGCTTCTTGACCTACAATTGCACCAAGATACATAATTGACAGCAGAGATTTAAGAGACTTTTTCAGATTAAAAAATAGACTAGCTATTTGACACAGGAAGTATTTTCAAAGTGACTGCATGTCCCTGTTTCTTGGTAGCACCGTAGTGCAGTCAGAACTTGTCTCACAGTAAGACAAATTATAAAATGCATTGAAGAGACAAATTCAAAATCATACATGTCGACATTGTTCATCTAGGTCTACTAATGCGATTAGCTTCCTTATTTTCACTTTTGGTCATCTGAATTTAGGCTGAAATTTTGTTCTAATCTTACTACATTTACTATAGACAAAGGCATTTAGGAAGCGACAAAAACTGCCTCTCCTGTACCTGGTACTGAACTCCTCCTTTGGGCGTAGGCCATGGAGGAGAGCAGACCGGAGTTCAGAGCCATTCTGCCAAAGCCTGTCCTCCTGGCATGAGGAATCCCTGTCCCAAAATAGATGACAGATGGGAAGCTCTGAAACATTTCCATCTCCAGAGATTCCAACAAAACAAGCTGGGTCTTTCCCACATTGAGTTTTCCCAGAGCTCTTTCTTTTTCCCAAGAAATTCTCCAAAAGTTTTAACATTTGTTACCATACTAAAATGTCTTATTTTCCTAATGCATTGCATTGAACTTCTGAACTTATCTGAGGTTTTTTATTATTTTACAAGGATCTTCCTAGAAGAAGTGTGCTGCTGGCATTTGTTTCACTGTGGGCTTTTTTCCTGGATTTCAGAGATGGATCTTTCAAATACCATCCAATACTGCAGTGGAGAGCTGATTCATTTTCTTTAGGCTATCACAATGTGTCCCCCAGGCCTGCATGAAAAATGCGCAAAGTCTGGTCACTTGTTTGCTAGAAACTTATTCTTTGATGATCTGCTCATTTATACTGTTGTTCTAACTGACTTCTCCTTTTATCACTTATTTAGTGAAAATTATTTTAAAACCCCTTATCTTACCACAGTATGGCTACTTATGTTTTAAAGGACATTAGGTTTTAAATGACATTTCCAAGTGCTCCTACTTGCTCTTTTAACTGCTCCACTAGTTCCAGACTGTTTATAAACAAAAGCACATTGCTTTTTCTTCTCTGTCCACCTCAGTCGGAGATGCAAACTCTTGGAGTATTCTCTCTTTAAAAATACAGAGGCTTTAAAGTCACTTTCTCTCATGCATTAAAATAAAACCAATCCCTCTGAGCAGTTTTTAGCATGCAAGTGCTATTTACTGCAAACTAAGCTTGCAAAATCTATCGAATTAATTGGCACTCTGTGTCCTTCTGTGCACTTTTCCTATTTCTCATTATTTTTTGGAAATATTTTTAAACAAAATCCTATGTGATGTTTTTGCCTTCAGCTGTCTGAAAGTCAAGATTGTACATTTATTTCTGCTGCCACTTTCTCCATTGTCCTACTCAGATAGTGCTCTGAACATCAAATAAATCTTATTTTGATAAGGGATTTGAGATTTTTAGAAAAATTTCTTGGTCCAGGGAGAGCTTTAAATAAAACAATTAGAGAAAAAAGAGAAAGAGCTGCTAAACTGAAGAGGGTTTATTCCAGGTTTATAATAGTCACCTTCTTCCCTTCTTTCCCTAAGAGGTGGTTCACAGATAAAAGAAGCGAATTAAATATCAACCAGTTTGCAGGCTTGCTTTTCATCCTCATGCGGATGGGCAAGTCTGCAGTCATTTTGAAGCAAGCCTGGAGGACCATATGCCAAGGCTCTCATCTCTAGCAAGTGGACATCTTCGCATCCCTGACAGAAGTGTCTCGTCAGCTCTCGTAGCTGGTTACAGTTTACTGATTTCAGCCCTGGAGGCCAGGAGGCCTAATGTTGTCTCTGTGACTTCTACTTTTAACAAATTCTTTGCAAAGTACATTTTATATTTAAAGACAGCCACTGAAGTTCAGGGCAGGTTTATAATTGGTTTAATACAAGTAGAATGAAGTCCTCAATCTTTTCAATTATAAATTCTGTTAGACAGATGAATGGCTCTATGCTGCATGAATTACCCGTCCAAATACACATTGGTTCCTCAAAACACTTTTAATCCATTAAGCTATGTTTAGTTACAAAGTTAATATAATAAGGTTCACCTCACCTGAATACTGAATTCACTCTATACTCTTAATCAACAG
The DNA here is from genome assembly GCA_009867235.2 of Psittacus erithacus. Classification (NCBI taxonomy): domain Eukaryota; kingdom Metazoa; phylum Chordata; class Aves; order Psittaciformes; family Psittacidae; genus Psittacus; species Psittacus erithacus. The sequence goes on from WYDI02005508.1 coordinate 14,607, forward strand.
CGGAACACAGAGGTTAGAAGATTGACTAGATGCATTAGCCTCCTTGAAACTTTAATTTCAACTGTTTAGCACGTAACCTCCCCTGTCGCTTTTGTGCTGTACTGTTTTCTCATTTTTCAAAGTTGTGTCCAAATTGCCTTCTCATGAGTAGCTGGAGGGAAAACTTGTAACAGCTTTCATCTTAGAATAATCTTACCCTTTAAAGCAAATCACAGCAGTTAACATTACTCTTCTGTGTCTTGAGTTAATGATATGGAAGAATATACTCAAGAATTCTACACCAACAGGGGCTGTGCCACAGGGGCAACGCACCAGTTAGACACTAGGGTTCAGGCACTTAAATGTTTACCAACACATCACACCCTAGTCCTTGAGTGAAGTGTTATTCAGCAGGTATCTGAGCAAAAGTAATCAGGCCTTCTCTTCTGTAAAACAAGGGGCACCTACAGTTAGACTCCCCAGATGAAGCAGTGGGAACCACCCTATGTGTTATGCCTTTTCATGATTCCCCATAATCCTCCACCAGTACTGCTTAACATGGTAAGATCAGTAGTTTCCAGTCTAAAAATAATGAACAAACAAAAAAAAAATACCAAAAACACACACACGAAAAAAAATCAGATATTTCATCAGGGCTAGGTTCAGCAGTCAGTCAGTAATACACTACAGGTATGCAAGCTGGCACAAAACTGATGCATCTCTTCAGGAAATGCAGTGCATTCCTTTTTTTGCATGCCAGTGTAGTGGGAACAAATAACCTCTTTTCTCCAATAGAAAGAAGCTGCCAGCGCAGCTGCATGGTAGCTACACTTCACATGGGCTAATTAAAATTTCATGCCCTTGTAAGCTCCGTTGGGCATCCTGCTGCCGGGGAAGCAGTAAGCAATGCTTTCAAGGTGGCAGAAGCTCAATAAGGTTGCAAAGCTGCACCAAATGCTTTGAGTAAGCAAGCTCCTTGGTACCAACAGAAAAGTCCCGGCAGTCCGGTGAAGTCCATGGTGACTGGAAAGAAAGAAATGTTGCACCTATTTTTAAAAAGGTAGAAAGGAGAATCCTGGGAACTACTGACCTGTCAGCCTCAGTACTGTGCCTGGGGAGACCATGGAGAAGGTCCTCCTAGAAATGATGTTAGAGCGCAGGAAAGTGATGCAAGAGAATCAGCATGGCTTCACCAAAGGCAAGTACTAGATGACCAACCTGGTAACATTCTATGATAGGGTAACTAGAGTGGTGACAACCATCCATCCATTCATCCATCCATCCATCCATCCATCCATCCAGTTGACTGGGGAAGACCTATGGATGTCTCCATCTGGACTTCAGTAAGGCATTTGACATGGTCTTCCACAACATCTTTTCTCTAAATTGGTGTGATGTGGATAGACTGTTCAATGGATAAGGAACTGGCTGGATAGTCTCATACAGAAAGTAGTGGTGAATGGATCAATTTTCAGGGGCAGATCAATGATGAGTTGTGTCCCTCAGGGGTCTATACTTAGACCAGTACTGTTTAATAAATCCATCAACAGCATAGTGTGATCAAGCACAACCTCGGCAAGTTTGCAGATGACACCAAGCCAATGGGTGCAGCTGGCATGTCTGAGGGACAGGATGTTGTAAAGAAGAACCTGGACAAGCTTGAGAAGTGGGCACATGTGAACCTCAGGAGGTTCAACAAGGCCAAGTGCAAGGCCCTGCACCCCTACTGTCAATACAGGCTTAGGCGAAGAAGAGATTGAGACCAGCCTTGCTGAGAAGGACTTGAGGATAAGTGGTGGAAGAAAAGCTGGACATGAGCTGACAATGTGCACTTGAAGCCCAGAAAGCCAACCTTGTCCTGGGTTGTATCAAAAGAATCACCACCAGGAAATCAAAGGAGGTGATTCTGTCTCTCTACTTCCACTCTGGTGAGACCCACCTGGAGTGCTGCTTCCAGCCCTGGATTCCTCAGTACAGGAAAGACATGGACCTGTTGGAGCAGGACCAGAGAAGTGACACAGAAATTATCAGAGGGGTAAACACCTCCCCTGTGAGGAAAGGTTGAGAGAGTAAAGCTTCTTCAGCCCGGAGGAAGGAAGACTCCAGTGAGATCTTGTTGTGGCCTTCCAGTACTTAAAGGGAGTTTATAGTAAAGGTGGAAACATCCTATTTGGTAGAGCCTCTTGCAACAGAGCAAGAGTTAATGGTTTAAAACTAAAAGAGGGTAGATACAGACTAGATATAAGGGATGCATTTTTTTGCAGTGAGGGTGGTGAGGCAGTGCCACAGGATGTCCAGAGAATTTACCTGATGAAATCCATTCACAGGACATGAAAGAGCTGGTGAAAGAAGCTGCTAAGCCACTGCCCATCATATTTGAAAAATCATGGCAATCAGGTGAAGTTCCTGATGACTGGAAAAAGGGAACTATAACCGCCATTTTCAGGAAGGGGAAAATGGATGACCCAGGGAATTACAGAGCAGTCAGTCTCACCTCTGTGCCTGGCAAAATCTTGGAGCACATTCTCCTGGAAGGCATGCTAAAGCACATGAAAAACAACAAGGTGCTTGGTGACAGCCAGCATGGCTTCACTA